>CM060964.1:46445220-46460220 GCA_030765045.1 Tenodera sinensis
ACCGCGAAGATCCTCGGTCTCGCTCTTTTTCGTCACACCGATTATTTCACAAAAGCTGAAAGAATAATTCCCCTCCGGTCTTTGAACAATAGCCTTGCGGCCGCATAGTGTCATAAGTAGGGCTCGGAAGTTCATGCCCTAAAAAACACTGAAATATGCATGCAAATATGCTCTTGAAAACTTCAAAATATGCCAAGAAATATGCACTATTTCATTAGAACAGTTCATGTCCCTTTGCAGTAGACGAGTTAGGGTAAATAATAAAGTTACTTTATTCCTTAGAGGTTGAAGCATAAGTGGTCCCGCTGCTAGTATTAACTGCTAAATTACAGTTCACAAACAACACTACACAAATTTTCAACAGTAAAACGTCGTCTATTGTCTGGCAAAACACTTTTGTAACGTGAAAAACTTCTTTACACGTCTCAAGATGTCATAGGGGCATATTTAAATGATGTTAACTGTTTCACAGAGAGAGTCAAGTCTCTTGGTGTGACAGATGGTTTTCTTTCGAGGATGTCTGGAATATCGCACATCTGTTTATAACGAGAATTTTTTGAAATTACATAATTCATTTTCTCTTTCACTTTTTGTCCTATGATACCAGGAACCGAACTTAGATCACATATTGTTTTTTCAAGCACGGTAAGTGATTCATGCAAAGGAAATCCTACAGCTTCCAATGCCGTTATGGCTGTTGGTAAGAAAGAAAAAATGGGCAGATATGAAACTAAGATCCTTCTTTAACCCAGTGCCTGACAGAATATTTTGCACAGTTTGCATTGATGAAGCATTGTTCGAGTCCAATGAATTAACAACCTCTTCGATTATTTCTATGTGCTCAGCATAATATAAAACTGCATCGACCCATGTTCCCCAACGAGTTAACACCGGTGCAGTAGGAAGTCGGATATTAGGTGCTGTTGATCTAAACAACTTAACTCTTTTAGGAGATTTAACAAAAATTATCTTTGTACTGGACACAAAATCTATCTACCAGTGGGAAAGAATCGCGTATTGTCTCAGAAATGCGATGAAGAGCGTGTGCCAAACAAGCTATATGAATTAAGTTAGGAAAAATACCTTTCAGAGTTTGTCCTGATTTTACCATATAAGGTAACAAATAAAAGCAACCAATTGTATTCGATTTCACATGGGCATTGTAATTTCAAAGAGTCCATCACAAACTGTGTCACAGTTACGTTGTCAGTGGCCGACAATTTGCACATATTAAGGAGATAAGCTGTAGTCTTTTGTTCATTGTTTAAAGCACCCACGATTATATTAGCAATAGATCGGCGTTCAGAATCAGAGGTTTCATCAACAGACAACCACACAAACTGATCCGCTAAATTTTGTAGATTTGACAATACGTTATTGTAACAATGCCCTACATAAGTCTTACGCAGTGCACTTTCTTCAGGCACATGTTGAGTATACTTGGCAAGAAAGTTTTTAAATATCAGATTATTAATTTTGAACAAGGGAATATCAGCAGCTAAAAATACTTGGCACAAGTCATGGGAAAGCTCAGTAACCCTATTTCCTAAACACTCTACTAATTGTTTTAGAACAGGTTATTTGTTTGCGAGTTTTCTGATTAAATTCTCCTTATGTTTTGCTGCGTTTATGTGCTGAACTATTTGAAATCTTTTCTCACTCCCTATATTTTTGTCACACGCTCCACAATGCAGCACCCTATTATCTGTAGATATTAAATCACCCGAAAACTCTTTTGTAAATTAATTAAACTAGCACTCTAACTTGGTTTTATTTTCGGCATTTGAAGAGCTTTTTAACATTTTATACGCATAATTTAATTTGGAGGGAACCGGTTCACAACACTGTTACGTTTGAAGACCACGCAGAGGCAAGTGTTTTATATAATCGTGCTGCTCAAAACATTGACCTGCACTTTATCTTTGTTAATATAAACCTCTCAGATAAGGCACTGATTATTTTCTACGCACAAACATATAATGAAAGGATGGAAACAGGGGATTCACTACTTAACAACATGACTCAGCATTGCTTCTCGCCACCTGGCGAGTTACATCATCATATGCAACACTATCAATATGAAAAATATTATCCAAGTGGAAAAAAAACCCATAAAAAATCATTAAAATAAGATATATAGAGGCTATAGTATTGAAATAATATGCATTTATGAAAATCAAGAAAATATGCAGTTATATGCACCATAAAATCACGTCCAAATAACTTAAAATTCCATAATTCGTGCACATAATGTAACAGCATACATTTTAGCCCCTATGAAAAAACATGCAAATGCATGAACTTCCTAGCCCTAGTCATAAGTGTTTGCTTCTGGAAAACACCCTTTCTAGCTTCCAAAACTCAACCTTCTGGGCAGTTTTCCAACGTTACTTACTACTATTTCAACACAGAATACTTCACCGGTATTAATTCCTAGTATATGTCTTAACTGAATATTTACAGATTACATACCTAAATAATCTGAATTGCAATAACATCTGTATACATGCATCCCAAGCATTTATAACGCTCATTGTTTATATATAGCACAGGTGTTTATATTTAGATTAGAAGTCAGCCTTGTTTTTGGGTTAAGGATACCCCATCTGTGTAAAAAGGCTAAAAATTTCAAAAATTGTCAAAAATGGATTTTTATTTTATCAAATAGCGTAAATCTTCTGCTTTATTTTGATATGCTTTTTATAGCCTTATGACCTTTTCAACTATATCACGTGGCCGTCTAACTGATTGCCTGGAAGTGGTCGTGTCCATTTAAATCCATACAGTTCCATTATCCTTGCTATGACTTCAAACTTAGTTTCTCCATGTTTTTATTTTTAGCACTGTTTGCTCTTTAAAATGCTCCACACGATGCAATTTTCAGTACTTATGCATGAAATTTGGTGCACCTGCTTAGAAATAACATTAAAAAGAAATGATGAGATAACTTTTTCATAACGTGAATAACTGCTGAGTAATTAAATATTAAAGTTTACATTTCGAAATTTAAATGAAAAAAATAATGACTTTAAACTTCAAAATTTATTTTTATCCAAACTAATAACAAGATTAAGAAATTATCTCATCAATTTGTTAACATTATATTACAGGACATAACTGAAAATTATTGAGTTTGTCAAATTAAAATTGCATCATGGGAAAATATTTATACAAATACTAAAAAATATATTTAATAAAATATTAAAATGTTAGCAACTAATCTGACTAAATCTGTGAAATTTAGCACAGTTACTCCTCACTATACAGTGATTGTTGCGTTAAAATTTCAAATCAATCCTATGAAAACTGTAGATTTTCAAAATTTCACTGATAGGTAGGTATCCTTAATGACGGGACATTTCAGTCTCAGCTTGCTATAATCCACATTTCCTTTGCTTATCAATAGATTACTAGCCCAAAGCACTGGCATGTAAGTTGGTGGTGGTGTGGAGAATCAGAAGAAGAAGATAACGCTTTTGAACTCCAAATGTGCCTTTTATGGATGTGAATCAAGTAAAAACCTTGTGAAAAATGCAATGTTTTGAAAGTACGATGAAGAAATATGTTGTTGTGGCTCTGATAAATGTTAACACACACGCACACACAATCCTAAAGCTAATTGTTGCGCTCTTCAACCAGAGGGAGCTCTAAGGAGCCCAAAAAAGGCACTCACGGGGTAAAAATACATGATTTGCTTCGTGTATTTATTTCAATAAAAAGGCTTTGAGTTCCAATACAGAGCTGATTAGTTACCAGCTTTTATTAGTCTATTTTCAACACGATCTTTGGCATCAACTGTTGTTGAGGATATAAGTTTGGTATTACCAGGTACAACTCATGTTTTGCCCTACTGCTACTGCTTCCTATAACGGACAGACCGATGGCGAAAGTTACACATATTGTCATAGGTCAATAATGTTCGTGGATGCAGAGCTTTGGATACAAGATAGTGTTTTAATTGCTTATCAATAATTGTAGCACTATCCTAGTATATAACCAAAAATGGGTTTAGAGACGCTACGCTCTAATAGCCGTTTATTAGAAATTAAATTATTAAATAGGGGAGCTTAACATTAATTTAGTTGTATACAGGAGGAATCAACCTATTTAAAACTAGCTGGCTTAGCCACAGTTTCATAGGTGGGTTATTATACTTCAAATAGCAATTAATGACTTGAAGCTTTCCCGGCGTTGATTATTGATGATAGTAAATATCGCAACATCAGTAGCCTAGATTCATTTCCCCTGAGGATGGCGGCAGAGTTAGTCGCTGAACGCTTGGGTAGTTACCCTAATCTGACCTGGCTGTTAGCCCGAGAAACTATCTTCAAATAGCAATATCATCAAATTAATTCATCTTATTCTGTATTCTCTATGGAATTACTCTAAAGTGAGTCATTCGTTTCCCATGGTAACTCACTTACTTTAACCCTTATAACTCTAATTTCACAAACCTCGTAATATTCCTAGCAGAGTATGAAAAATATTTATATTCGCACAAATTGTTAGAATGTATCGGCGCATGTTGTACAAGTAACACCAAAGATACTTTTCAGTGGATTTTGTACGATCGTTTCGTTTCCCGGGGTCTTTTAAGGCGTGTTCTTCACCTTACCTATCGTAAAGCGTGGTGGCTTTATGACACAGCAATAAGGGGCAAAAGATGGAAGGTTGATGTCTTTGCGTCATCTCAAAATATCTAGTCACACACATACAAAAAATATGTCATATACGTATGTATGCTGGCGAGCAAATCTTGTATTATATAGCTGCTTAAATCCGCTAATAATTGAAACCAAATGGAAACAGTAATGTCAAGTAGAACTATATAATACTACGTATTATATACATATGTTTGTGTATATTGATTTATAATTATGATACAGCTTTTTTTTTTTTTTTTTTTTTTTTTGTTTTTTTTTTTGTTTAAATTAACGTCCTCCAACATTGCGTCATATCGGACGGTATATGATACAGCTGTGAGAATAAGGATCTCTGTGATTAAGTGTATTATTCTTTTGTTATAATTGACTAATCATGTTTAGAAACTAGAAATAAACATATTTACGAGATAATTTACATGAATATGAGAATACACATTATGGTGATAAAATTCTGTTATGATCAGCAATAGGTTAGTGGTAAAGGTAAATTAACCTTTTGTATAACTGGAGTTGGAGGGAAAACATTCCACTTTATTTATTCCTTTATAATTTATTCTGTTATTCATTTAGCTATTTATTTTGCCTGTATGTAGCAACAAATACTGATATCACTTTGAGAATACTGTTCTGTTTACTTTATTCTTATAAAATTCTGCCTTGCTGTGTACTTAATGAATACCATTCAAGCTTTAATTTGCATCCCCTGAAAATCTTGTCACACATACACATACATATACATATCGCTAACGTGAACGCTCATCACGTTTTCCCCTTAGAGTTCAACCCCTTCAAAGGCTTGTCCTACACTAGGCTATAGAGTGTGGCTACCAATCATGATAAGAGATCTGTATGACAAGCTGAATGCAATCACTTCCTAGCCAATACGGTCGAAAGCGTAAACGTGTATTTCGTTTTTACACCATTTTGTGTCCTTTGTTTTGATTATTGGTTAAGATTATTTAGCAAAAGAAGTGGCTCATGCTTGCATCGTGGCCTAAAGCTACCAATGAAATGCTCAAGGCTTCGTATAACGATAAATAATGTGATGTAGACGCGAGGTGCAGTGGATTTTCTTAAGAACTCTGTGTACTCACGCTAGCATACCCTGAGGAAAAGGCTTCATAGTTCTTACACTGGAGCAGATTCATCGAAGAGAGTGCTCCTCTCTAGGGCACCTTCGAGACTCACTGCAGCTGCCTACCAGACTTGCAGAGGTCTTGGCGGACGACGAATAAGCGGTCGAAAGGGTTTCTAAGTTTTTAGCGGAGAGTAACATGAGTTTGAGGATTTGAAACTTTAGATATCTAGATTTTATACTCTTTTGACATCTTTATCACTTTGTTTTAATTCTGGCCGTGTTGTATATCTATTTTTCTTTTTACTAGTAATTTTATTTTATATTGAAGTTTATATCTGGCTTTTGCCATGGATTGTTTTTAAGGGCGCTGATGACGATGCAGTTGAGTGTCCTTAAACCTTCATCCCCTCCTCCTCCTCCTCCATCGATGAACCAGACTGGAGTTGGCGTCAAAGATGGCCCACACATCACATCGTCATCAATCGTATACCTGCAGGTTAGAACAATTTTGGCAACTTATCTCTAGTGCCCCCAGCGAAGTAAGAAGAACAGCGTGAAAAATTAGACTCCAGTGCATACATTATCATTTCTGAGTGTGGCACCTGTAATCTCAGGTTGAGAAACCTTTGTTATTGTACTCCGAGGCAATACAGAGATGGAGGGTGGAGCACAAAACGGTGGCAACAGTTCTTTACAATTTGGCTTTTAAATGGAAAGGAAATCCTTCACCTACAAGTGCGCCCAGTCGGAAAGCATTTGACTACGCCTACCATGGTTTACGGCATGTTCGATAAACAAGCTATGGCGAAGACATCTGTATCCTTAATATGTATACCGCAGGCAAAGTTGTTACATTCCGATAAAATATTTTATCTATAAATCAAGTTAATGTGCTATAAAATCATACATGGTAAATTCAAAAGCTAACATCTGCGCTTAAGTCGATACAAACGTTGCTGAAACGAATAAACAGATTAAGGAGATCATAAATTAGGATATTGTTAACTTTGTGTATCCGAGTTTCCGATATCATCTAATTTCCTTACTCAAACGTATCTTCTTTGGTCTCAAAGGGACATAAAGCAATTGCTGTTTACAATGCTTTACTACTTTGTGGAATGGGAAGGGAGAAGGATTTTGCGCAAATTCAGGAGTATATCCAACCGTGGGAAACCCCACACAATAGTTACTACATTTTGAGGGGAAAGGATAGAAAAATGGGACTGTTCGATACATAATCTCATGATAAGGCATTGGTTATAGAACGGACGGGGCCCCCTCGAACACTTAGATTTACATAGATTCATTGCAAGTACCAGCCCCAAGAGGAAGGGATGAAGTGAAGCAACCAATGAGGCTAGGGGCCGCAGGTGGGCCACCGAGACGCGCGGAAGTACCTAACAATTCCAGGCTCGAGGACCCGTCCCATTGTTGTTCCGGAGATAGCCTGTAGTGTCCTTTGAAGAAGCACCCACGCCATCTGTCCGTCACCGCCATACGCCAGGAAACTTAGAAGCGCAGGTGATTTCTGCATGTATTTGGTATTTTCCTTCGAAAACGGAGACTACCAAGAATGTGAGCTCATTCATGTTATTCTTATTTATTGGGTTTATACCGTTCTGAACAACAAGCCCCATGCGTTCGTTTGTGATTGCTGAAAGTCTATTCACATATTCTCTCTGGAGATGATCATAATATAATCCAAACTATTTTGTAATGAGCTATCTGGTAAGGAACTTATTTTAACATGAGTAGATACAATGATACAAGTCCCAGGAACACTTTTCTGGCTATAATGTATAGTATTGACATCCACTAACGAAATGGTCTAGATCAGGGTATCTCAAAGCTCTCACCCGGTGCGAGTGCAATCCAAGGTTCCTTGCACCGAGCATCGTGGCGACTCGGTTAAGCTCGGTTCAACTCGTGCGCTGTAGAGCGAAGAAGCTAAAACTCGAAGAAACTTGTGTTGATAAACGCTTGCTTATCAATGAAATGGATAAGTGCAATAGAAATAGGCAATTATGGAACAACTTGCTCCAAGAAGGCAAAGAATGCTGAAAGTCCATTTAAATCAGAGTGGGAACCTTATTTTTTTAAAAGTCAGCATGATAGAGGACAAACACCTAATGTTTGGTATAGGCTAATAATTACTCGCTTGGGAGAATCAGAAATTGAAAAACACTATATAGTTATATAACAGAGTACACTCAGAATTATATGGTGACATCACAGGGGAAACTAGAAACGACGAATTAAAGAAGTTGCTATATCTTGCAGAGAAGCATTCTTTATACAAAAATCTGATGTGTTGCACTCACACGACTTTCTCTACTCTTGTACTAACCGTTCTTACAAACTCTTATCCTTTATCGTCTTCGTGTTAGTTGAGATAAACATTTGGGGAAATTATCTTATTGTTTATTTTCTTGTAGGTACAAGAAAATATGGGAGTACAGAAGGCTTTGAGTAATAGTCAAATCTTTTAAAGCTTTGAGAGTCCGTTTCCTTTGCACGGCTAAAATATATTTAAAAAATGAATCACGATCTTCCATCTGACGAAAGTTAAAGTTTTCCAAAACTCACACAAATAACAAGGAATATCTCCGAAATGGTTCACAATACACAAAAAAATGGAACAAAGATTATATGTTTTAGCAAAATCTACAATTTTCGACTTTTTTTTTTTTTTTTTTTTTTTTTTTTTTTTTTTTTTTTTTTTTTATAATAGTAAGATTTCGTCTCTCTTACGGATTTTATGCAAAATCCATCCTGAGTAAACAGCACTACATAGACTGTAGCCAAAAAAATTCAAAGTATACATTTCGTTTGCCATAAAAATATCTCAAATATGGTATTGTAATCAAAACCGTTAGAGCCATTTTCGATAAAATCAAACTTATCGAAAAGTTTTCTATGTAAATGGTAGTTTAGGGTGGAGGAGCATTCTTGAAAATCTTCGTGTCGCAGTCCTAAAAGACATTAAACTTAAATACCAACTTTGGTTTTTAATCGACTTTTCGTTTTTGAGTTATGCTGCCCACAGATAGACACACACACACACACACACACACACACACACACACACACACACACACACACACACACACACACACACACACACACACACACACACACACACACACACACCTTTTTCTAAAAATGCTTTTTGGATTCAGGGGACCTCAAAACACATATTCCGGTGAAATCTCCACATCGAATTTTTGGGTGGACTGCAATACCTACTTCCTCTACTCACTTTACGTAGCAGAGAAAGTAAAAATGAGGTTTGTACCAGTGTTTTCTATGTCATTAAAACAAAAGACTAAATTAAGCATTAAAAACCAAATTAACCAGTTGAAGACTGCGCACTCTAAGTAAACATTGCGCAGTCAGGCAGAAACAGCGCTGAAAGTGAGGCAAGCCTAAAGACGGAGCGAATATAGGTTTGCACTGAGGTCAACGTAGTCGCATTTTGCAGCTTGCACCGTGCGATGCACCGGTGAATGCATCCTCAGAGGCCCTACTGTAGACAGCTCTTAATAGCCCGATAATGAAATGAAAGAAAACTGATGTGTGTTAAATAAAGACAATTGCTAATGACCTGTAGTACCATGTTACACAAATGGCTTCAACTACCCATCCAATAAGATTTGAAATTTAAATTTGATTTCTTGAGAAGCATTAATTGTGCACATATATCTTGGCTCTTTACAGCAGAATTATGGGTGCACAACATAATGTGCAATTCATCTGTAATATTTGCACATTTTGACCCCATGGCGTTCGTATGCGAGACATAAAACTCAGACATTTTTCATTGTCTACCAAATGAACAGATTTCTTCCTGACTAAGCTCTGAACCTCTTTTGTGCCTACACAAGTCATTACAGCGTTCGTGACCAAGGGACAAAGAAAGCTGTCTTGATGTGTGAGTCATATGGAAATGGAAGTTAGTTATCCATAATGACACGACTTTGAAGCAGAACCTACAAATTCTAAATACTTGAAACAAAAAATATTTCTGTATGTATCACCTTACCTTGAAGTGTGGCTGCAAGCCAATTAGCGAGCACTTATAAGGAAGTTCCTCTTGAACACGGATTCCAAGGCATCTAAACCTACAAGATAAAACAACTCATAAATCAGCAGTATTTTAAGAAAAGGACTTCTCTATTTAACAAAGACAGCAAACAAAGCATATAACTGCAGTAAGTCCCGTAAGCATCTTCTATTTACCACATTGTACAAGTTCTAACACTAATACCAAGTGATCATATAAGCATCAAGGTAACAGCAAACCAGCGAGTCTATGGTTCGATAACCAAGGAAGGTGCCTTCGAGGTAACGTGTAGGGCTCGCTTACGGGAGGTCCCAGGTTCGAATTTCCATTGGACCGGCCACTTTGACAATAGGAATTTTAGTAGTGTCCCCAGTATGGTAGACGAATGCTGGGGTGATTTTCCGTCAACCTTTCATTTCCTGTTTATGTTGTGACAAAATGACAAATCCAGTCCAGTTATCTTCTTTCCTTCTCTCTTTGCTTCTAAAAGTTAAACAGCACAGTTCTCTTTTACTGACAGCACAGTCTACAGTCGTTCGTTACAACTCACAACTGTTATCTTCATGTGTTCTTAACACTCTATTTCCTATCTCTCAGTTTTCTCTTTGACCCACAAAAATTAACTCTGGCTATACAACTACTTAACACCCATTAACTGCTTCATTGTCTTCCTTCACATTTCGCCGGTTTTCTCACAACACACACGCGCACACATATACACACATACACACACACACACACACACACACACACACACACACACACACACACACACACACACACACAAAACTGTCTCCCTTCTCTCGCCGTCTCAACTCCTTATATAGGTATGCCGTAACACAGACCTTTCTCGAACTTCACCTTTCCTGGAACCTCTATAAATACGCCGGCTACTTGAAACTTCGAGAGAAATCTTAAAAATCCTATTGATTGTGCTGCTGACTGCTGTCACGTATTTGTTCGCGTAAGCGTTGTGAGGCAGCTTCACCTTGAGCGGCTTTAATACGCACCGCACCTTAATGTGATGTGAGGTACGTTGGCCCCGTTGCTGTGTGCCGCCGCCAGAGTCACAATACCTATAACTTCCTTTCACTCCACCAGTATCAGGGTTGTGTGACCAGCCGTCGCTGGTTGGTGTGTTGAGGCAGGACGGTAGAATTTGCGCAATGGATACATTTTCCCTGATGGTCGGCGGGATTCTGGGACTCACTTCCTTCCTGGCAGTGTCTCGTTTATTCCCGGTCTCTTCCTACTAAGCGAGAAGCGCGACAGCTAAACGGTACAAGGGGAATTTGGGAATACCGTAGGCTTTGAACGATGGTCAAATCGTTTAAGCTTTCAGAGTCGGTTCGCTTTGCACGGCTTACATATAAAATGTTGCATTCGACGAAAGTGTTAACTTTTCCGAAACTGACACAAATAACAACGAATATCTCCGAAATGGGTCACTAAAAGATTTATTGGGACATAGATTGTGTGTTTTAGCGAGATCTACATTTTTTGTACAGCAAGAGTTGTTCTATCTCTTACGGTGTACGAGTTATTCAAAAGTCATCCTATAGCGAGAAAATTCAAAATATACATTTCATTTGTAATAAAAATATTTTAAACATGTCATTTTCATCAAAATCGTTGGAGCCATTTTCAAGAAAATCAGAACTTTCGAAAAATTTTCGTGTCGCATCCTTGATAGACGTTAAACTGAAATACCAACTTTGGTTTGTAACCGACTTTTCGTTTTTGAGCTATGCTACCCACAGGCTGACACACGCGCGCGCGCACGCACACACACACACACACACACACACACACACACACACACACACACACACACACACACACACACACACCTCACACATTCTCTCTCTCTCACACACACACACACACACACACACACACACACGTGCGCGTGATCACTCAGCGGTCCGGTTTCGATCCCAGGCAACCGCATGTGGGATTCGTGATAGACGAAGCGGCGTTGGGAGGGGTATCCTCCGGGTTCTCCGGTTTCCCCCGTCATCTCATTCCACCGGTGCTCCATCTTCATTCCATGTATCATCAGTGTCACTGCCTGCGGTGCCGTAGTAGTAAAAGCGGGCGTTAAACACTACAAAAACAAACACACACAGAGACACCTACACACATACGCGCGCGCGCGGATATTTTTCTGAAAATGGATTTCAGGGGTCCTCAAAACATATATTTACGGTGAAATCTCGACATTCGACATTTTGGGTGGAATATAATACCTACTCTAGTTACTATACGTAGTAGAGAAAGTAAAAATATGGATTTGGTTAAAACACACAATTTATTTCATATACTTCGTTTTTCTTTTGAGTGAATCTTTTCCAACATTTAAGAGGTAGAACTGGAACTTAAAAATTCAATGCCACAACTGGGATTTGAACCACAGACCTTCCGCTTGCCGGGCGGACGCTCTAACCACTGAGCTATTGTGACAAACTGCCAGAATGGCTATATATTCTCAAGCCAGGCATAAATAAATAATAATTACTTTTCCAACATATTCTTTATTTGCCAATACTCATGCTTTTTTCAAATAGGACTATGGTACTGGTTGTATTTTTATCTCTTGGCCTGGCAAAGAGAACGATATTTCAAAGGCATGGCGTAGCAACCAGCTCGTAAAACATTTGACTATTGCTTAAAGCCTTCTGTATTCCCATATTCCCCTTGCACCCACGAGAAAATTAGCAATAAGATAATTTCAGACAATGCTTATGTCGATTAGGATGAAGTAGATAGAGGAATAAGCACTTGCAAGAATAGTCTGTATAAGAGTGAGTATAGCTCTACATATGTTTTCGAACAGAATTTCTGCAAATTGAACTATACTAAAAGTTTGTATCGCAATAGGTTACGCGACGATCACTTGGTAGATCTTCTAAGGCTATGCACTTTGACCTTGTCACCAAATATTGATAGACTTCTTAAACGTAAGCAGGACCAATGAAGCTGCGCTAACAGATCCTACAAGGAATGGTACGGTTTGTTAGCTGTAACATCCTTAAAGTCAAGGAACAGTTCAATTTTATTTATTTCTTTCTGGTATAATGCTTAGAAGAGTTAAAAGAGGTCTGAATGGCACTGGTGAGTGAAGTGGTTCAGCTTTGCACTACAGGTTAGGTGCCAAAGAGTTAAATATGGTTACTGTATACTTTGTCGAATTTTATTCCTGTTCTAAATTAAACCTGCGAGCACGAATTACAAAACACAATTTTATGAAGGAAATTAGTAGGCATAATTTCATAAACTCGACTGTAACTTCGAAAGGCACTCAGAATATACAGTGCGTAAGTTCATTGTCATTGACAAAGCTAAGCATATTCTATTTTTTTAGGGGTGGGGGGCTGCAAACGTGTATACGCGGAACGGGTACAATAGAATTACGAATGTTTCATTTCCCTTTTTGTACTGCATTCGGTTTAGCAAATGGTATCACACTGTGGATTTAAGGTACAGGTAAATCCTTCAGCGAGTGTGGTGTTTGGCCGGTATGTATGGTCTTTCGTAGATAACGTAGCACAAATTCTCCTTTCGAGCCCTTTCAAGTGGCCAATGAAGATCAAGCTAGCACTACTCTCTTGTACCGACACTTGTCGACTCCCAGAAACCAAACTAAGATCATTTGTCCTTTTGAATCGCCTGCTAGTAAAACCTCAGGAGTTAAGAATAATCAAATGGAAGTTCTCCGGTAATAGAAACACAGCACAGCACATAGGCCATAGCAGGCCCTTTGTGCTTCCAACCTGGTCCTTGGGATAAAGGTAAGATGGACATGATCCATGAAAACCAGTTAAAGTACTGACCGAAACAAATGCTCAAAAAGTCGTTTGTGATTATCACTGCCATGTGATTCTTTGCTAGTGTGTGTAGATACATTCTGCTTTAGTATGATCACAAAATATGTTTCATACATTCAATAATTTTCTAGTAATATTGGATCGTTAAAAAAATATACAAGAGGGGACCGGGTGACCTTGGAGACGGCAAGCGACTGTGCGTACGGGACAATAAACAATGCTGCCGGCAAAACATAAAGAAGTTCCGGGGCTACAGGGCACCAACGACTGTGAACAGCGTGATAACACCGTAGTGTCCAGCAATTTCTAGAATCTTCTTTGCTGAGTCATGCACAGGTGCCTAAGGAAAGCACTCGAAGGAGGTTACGTCACGCCGGCTCCGGTATAGATAGGACAGACAGTGAGCAGTGGTTCAGTGTATGTGTGTGAGTGCGTGTGTGTTTAGAGTTAGACTTTAGCTTTTGGTGTCAGAATAGTTGTTTAAGGCGTCGTGTACAGTTACTTTTAGTTACGAGAGTGCGTCGGCCAGTCTGTCAGCAAGTGTGTGTGTCGTGGAGTGTTTGTATCGCAAAAGTAACGATATAAGAGACAGTGAAGATGGAGAAAGACATTGAAAGACTGAGCAACGAGAAGGAATTGCGCAATTGTAGTAAATTTAGAGAAAAAACACGGTTAGAAATGTAAACGGACTTTCGCAATTTCGTTGTTTTGTTATAATATTTTTTTTTTATTTGTAATTAATTTAAAAATATCCAGTTTCCCCAGTCCACATAGGTTCACTTTCCTGATTACCCATACAGTATCTCTGAAATATCTTCATTTTTTGTGGGTGTTCTGATTGAATTAATGTTTTTTTTTTTTTTTTTTTTTTTTTTTTTTTTTTTTTTAATTTTGATATTTTGTTAAGTTAAAGAACCATGTGAAAGCTTTAATTTACGAATTACATGAAAATATTGCATGATTATAATTAACGTGTATCGTTGAAAAATGCAAAGTTAGTATTTTTAAATAAGTGCACCCATGGAGAGAAAAATGTAAGTTACGAGGAAAACAAAAACAAACTTCTTCACATGCTGTAACCTGAAATTTTCACCCTTACTATTTTCCATAGGCATAACTTTCATCATCCTGGACTTTTCTGTTTTCCCTCAGCCTTTTCTACATTCTTGTGTCCTTGGTGAAGTTCTCAAAGCCTCGATCAACTTTGCCGACACGTTCGACATCCATGTTGCGAAGACCTTTCTTCATATTTTCCCCAGGATCAATGTCTAAAGACTCCAATAACCAGTGCTGTGCTGTAGCAGCCATCATTGAAACATATGACTGGGTCCTTAAACCTATCTTAATTGTTTTTGCACCAACAAACAC
>CM060964.1:46465220-46757720 GCA_030765045.1 Tenodera sinensis
TTCAGGACCCATATAAATTATGAGTTGTAGTGTTTAACGCCCGCTTTTACCACTACGGTACCGCAGGCGGTGACACTGATGATACATGGAATGAAGATGGAGCACCGGTGAAATTATATGGCGGGGGAAACCGGAGCACCCGGAGAAAACCCGCCATGACGCCGCTTCGTCCACCACGAATACCACATGCGGGTCCCTGGGATCGAACATATCAATTATGAGGTTGGTTTGTTAGGAAGAAAAGCTATTGGGTGGAATGTAAATATAAAACACTTAGTAAGGACTTACTATTACTAATTTCAAATTATATTCAATGCTTCCGATAATCCGTTACAAGAGTTATACAACAGGACAGTGAGGTACATAAGCACAGAATCTGAAAAAGGTGTACATACATAAAAAAATCCTTTCATCTACTATGAATATTTACGTACCCAAATGAAATTTTGGATGTTAACTTAAAATAAGGTGTTCTAAACTGTGAACCCCCTAAAAGTTCAATCTGAACACATTTCTGCAAGGATAACTTAGGGGGGTTCAATTACAATGTTTTTAGCTGACTGACACATTACCTCATATATTAAACTCGTAAACAATAGCAATTGAGACAAAATCTTATATTTGGATTGTGTAGTGGCATTATCAGTCAAATTCAGCCTTTTATTTATCTAAAACGCTTTGGATACGAATCTCTGGAACATTCCAAACACAAAGTTGGTACTCGACATCTGGTACACGCTCTTCATGCTTTCCTGTCCTTAGATGGACACACCGAGCATATTTTCCTCTTTGATCCAGTAGCTTGGAATCTAAGGAATCTCTTCCTCACTCATTTTCCAGCACTCTGATGGAGCAAATCCAATTCAATGTTGTGGGCTGATAATCAACAGAAAGCTAGGAGAATACTAGAAAAGGCACGCCAGTACTCCCACACATAATGTGGCACGCATAAAAATAAATTTCCATCGGGTCCCCAAGACCCAGGTGTATCAGTTACGGGTTAATAAACAGCTCAGCAAGTAGTGCATATGACGAAACAAACAGCTCTGCTTCCTTATGTTATGTTTCGAAGAAAACACAGTCGAGCGCACAGTTTGTGTGGTACAGGTTCAACAAACAGCTCTGCTTCCTTATGTCATGCTTAGAAGAAAACACAGTTGACTGCAAGAGTTTGTGTGGTACAGGTTCAACAAACAGCTCTGTTTCCTTATGTTATGTTTAGAAGAAAACACAGTTGACTGCAGAGTTTGTGTGGTACAGGTTCAACAAACAGCTCTGTTTCCTTATGTTATGTTTAGAAGAAAACAGAGTTGACTGCAGAGTTTGTGTGGTACAGGTTCAACAAACAGCTCTGTTTCCTTATGTCATGTTTAGAAGAAAACACAATTGACTGCAGAGTTTGTGTGGTACAGGTTCAACAAACAGCTCTGTTTCCTTATGTCGTGTTTAGAAGAAAACACAATTGACTGCAGAGTTTGTGTGGTACAGGTTCAACAAACAGCTCTGCTTCCTTATGTTATGTTTCGAAGAAAACACAGTTGACTGCAGAGTTTGTCTGGTACAGGTTGTCTGGTACAGGTTCAACAAACAGCTCTGCTTCCTTATGTCATGCTTAGAAGAAAACACAGTTGACTGCAGAGTTTGTGTGGTACAGGTTCAACAAACAGCTCTGCTTCCTTATGTTATGTTTCGAAGAAAACACAGTTGACTGCAGAGTTTGTCTGGTACAGGTTCAACAAACAGCTCTGCTTCCTTATGTTATGTTTCGAAGAAAACACAGTTGACTGCAGAGTTTGTGTGGTACAGGTTCAACAAACAGCTCTGCTTCCTTATGTTATGTTTCGAAGAAGACACAGTTGACTGCAGAGTTTGTGTGGTACAGGTTCAACAAACAGCTCTGCTTCCTTATGTTATGTTTCGAAGAAAACACAGTTGACTGCAGAGTTTGTGTGGTACAGGTTCAACAAACAGCTCTGCTTCCTTATGTTATGTTTCGAAGAAAACACAGTTGACTGCAGAGTTTGTGTGGTACAGGTTCAACAAACAGCTCTGTTTGCTTATGTTATGTTTCGAAGAAAACACAGTTGACTGCAGAGTTTGTGTGGTACAGGTTCAACAAACAGCTCTGCTTGCTTATGTTATGTTTCGAAGAAAACACAGTTGACTGCAGAGTTTGTGTGGTACAGGTTCAACAAACAGCTCTGCTTCCTTATGTTACGTTTCGAAGAAAACACAGTTGACTGCAGAGTTTGTGTGGTACAGGTTCAACAAACAGCTCTGCTTGCTTATGTTATGTTTCGAAGAAAACACAGTTGACTGCAGAGTTTGTGTGGTACAGGTTCAACAAACAGCTCTGCTTCCTTATGTTATGTTTCGAAGAAAACACAGTCGAGCGCAGAGTTTGTGTGATACAGGTTCAACAAACAGCTCTGCTTGCTTATGCTATGTTTCGAAGAGTACAGTTGACTGCTAAGTTTGTGTGGCACAGGTTCACGTCTTTGCCAGTGTTTTAATAAGGGACAATGAAAATGACAACAATTCAGAAGAAGACGAAGGAAAAATTCAAATAAAATTCGCCTAAACAATTACGGATACTAATAGAGTAATGCATATGGCTGACATCACTGGAAGTGTTATAATTTGCGCTGTAGTTACTGTACTTGGAAACATGAGAGCACGTACATAGAACTGATTGTCGTTTCTGCTTCTGTATGCCAGTGTTCCCGTAAAGGTGAGTAAGTGACTCGCATCTAACCTCTCATTTAAAAATGTCATTCGTCAAGAACTAACACGCGACCTATACTATGGACTATTAGTACACTATTAGCCAAAGTTACGATGAGAATATGGTAAGGGTGACTGATTTATGAGTTATTATTCATTAAATTATTATTTATTTTTAAATTCGAGAAGAAAAAATATATAAATCATTTCAACATTCTCTGATACACAAATGGATTAAATGAGACAAATAGTAAATAATTTGACATGAAACACTATAACGGAGTTCACTCACTTGACTACACTATCAGAGGCACAAAATATGCAAGGCAGTGATAAGGCTGCACTAGGCAATACCGTGTGGCTACCAATCATGGCAATCGGCATGACAAACTGAATGCACTCACTAGCTCTTTCTCTTTTAGCCAACATGGTCCAAAGCGTAAACATGTATTTCGCTTCTACGCCGTTTTGTATCCTTTGTTTTGGTTATTGATTAAGGTTATTTAGCAAAAGGAGTGGCACATCCTTGCACCGTGGCCTAAAGCAACCAATGAAATGGTCAGAGCTTCGTATAACGATAAATAATGTGACGTAGACGCGAGGTGAAGTGAGATTTTCTTAGGCGCCCTGTGTACAATTAGTTCAGGCTTAGTTTAACCTGCGTACCCTGCCTACCCTGAGGAGCCGAATAGTCTCACCCTCTTTCTGACATGTCATGCAAGCAGAGTTAGGGACTTGCCCTAACTTGTTCAGGCGTCCGGCAGTATCCTGCAGCAAAACCTGGTGTCCCGGTCAGTTTTAGTGACCTGCCTTTATCAAGCCCCTGTATGAGAGCTTTAGTGTCTGAAGCCCTCTGTGGAGATCCAGTGGCTGTCATGTTCCCGGAGTATCCAGGTCTTAAGGATAATCCCAACACCGGTCGCAGATAGTCACCTGTTTCGCAATTGCGCCCTTTGGAAGGTAGCTGTTGCACACGTGACACCTATAAATTACACCAACAAATTTGAGGTAAGAATAGATATCAGCTTAAAATTACATCTTGTTAATGAACTATTAGGCTTCGAGGCTTTATTTCAGTTCAAGTGCTATAACCACCAGAGAATGGATTTGGTGGCCAGGAGGAAATGAGTCTATGTATTAAATTTAATTTTAACCGACAGAGAAGCAAAGTTACAGAAAGGGGAATCTTACCAAGTGGTTCAAAGTTAATGCAATTATAGTGAATTTTCAAATTCTTAACCAGGTACTCCGAAGGTGACCACAAACTAATATACTACAAAAAGTTCATGTTCCTGTTATAAATATTGTACATGCTATTAATTATTTTGTTGTAAATATTGCTAAGCAAATATAAGTTTTTTAATTATTAATGTCCTCCAAATAGTGTCATCGGACAGTGAATGAATGATAAGGGTGAAATTATACTCAAATGAGCCCGAGGTCCATGGAACTCTAAGTTAGCCGACATTCGTCTTCTCAGGATAAGGTAAAACCACAGAAAAATCTCATCCAGATAATTCACCATAAGCAAGATTCGAACTCTCGACCTCTTGGACGTGAGGCAGACACGCTACCACCACGCCACAGAGGCGGGCAGGCAGCAAATAGTGTCCTATGCATCAAATTATTTGAGATGGTTCGTTTGGTAGAAGAAGATAATTCTGTGCAGCTGTAATGTAATGTTTTGTGTATACGACTAAGAGAATTGCGTTGATAAGCTAAGTGAAAACAAACTTTGCTCCTCATAGGTTGAATACACATAAGAACAGCTCACTGTTTATGTTGTGCACATGCAAGATCACTGAAGACGTAAAATGACATAGTTGTCTATTGTGTACCACTATGAGTTTCCAATATCGAACCGGTATAATTTGGGAAACTGGTTGTTGAATGTTGTAATAAATGATTGGTAGTATCGTAGTATTATTTGGAATCATACACTATATATATATGAAATGTTTCTGCACAGAAACACTTTACATTGCGGGCATAATTAAGTTACAAATTCGCATGCTTCTATAATGACGTCAGAACAAGTACGGTATAGAGGCGGCCAATGTGCCCAATCAACTATAAAGGGACACACAGAAAATAAAAACAAAGCAACAAATGTCGAATACACATCTTTGGTAGAAACAAAGTGTTTTCCGGTGTAATTTAATTGGAATTGGAACAACGTATTTTGAACTTTGAAGAAACTATGTTTGAACTTCTAATGACAGAGTTGCATTAAATATTTCGGAAAGAGATGGACTTCCCGATAATTTCAACGCCGATGAGTGCATGACCGGCAAAAAATGATGCAATGCTATTAACTTACAGGTAACCGGAGGTTCGTAGGGCAACAGGGTTCAATAAGTTTTAATCTCCTTGAGATCTTGTGTGACAGACATTGTGTCAATGCAACAAGGATTCTCAATATTGATGAAAGAGGGTTTTCAACAGTACAGAGGAAAACACGTGGACAAATATTGCCAAAGAAATATTACAACCGTGGCACCATCTGGAAAAACGAGATGCTTTGACGGGAACAACATTGCAGGGAAAACGGGGAAAAAAGAAGCAGAAAGGATCAACAGTGAAAGTGAGACGTGGTTCTGTGAATAAAGACAGAATAGGAGAAATGATCAGCTGCATGAAGTGTGGAATTTGGACACATGCAAAGTTTGTGGAGGCAAGAAAAATATGGCAAACTTCTTTTGCGATGCCTGTAAATAGTGAGAACCTCTAGTAACACCTCTGAATTGAGTTAAATCAATACAGCACTTTTACATTCCATCATTGTCCTAAAATATAAGACTGAAAAAATGCAGTTCATTTTAGGAACCCACTGGTACAAATTAGGAAACCAATGTCCTAATTTTTACCACTTGCAGAGTTTCAGAAATATACGGTTATGGACCATTAAACGTTCTAATTCTGAGCCTTTTAATAACAAATCCTGTGGATAACGTTGTCTTCACTATCTTAATATTGTTAGGTACGTTTTACTAAGGATTTGTATACTTTGCGTAACTTTCCACTAATATCTAATCATCACTACAAGTTATCATACCTGTCTTAGAAACTGTGTAGACTAGAAAGAAGTTTCAGGGTAGCACTGTTGTGCATTGTTGATCACCTTGCAACATGGTATTAATGGTTTGCACTAATTAATTCTCTATCTCGTCGTCCCAAGCGGTGTGTGGCCTTTAACCAACCAGAACAGATGCTCATTGGAGAAATTGAGATAGTTCATTGCTCGTCAAATTCAAGAGGATCAGGACTTTGCCAAAGAGAATATGTAGGCTATAGAGGAAGGAACAAACACCAGTTCGCGGAACTTTTTGTGAACACTTGACAATAAGTGCGTTATTACAAAAGGGGTTTTCGAAATTATTCGAGAGTTCTCCGGCCGCCTGCGTATTTGTAGAGGTTCCAGAAAAGGTGAACTTATCTTATCTTCGATCTATAAGGAGGCGAGGCAACGAGAGGAGTTAGTAATTGGTTACAGGCATGAATCGTCGCACAAGGCAGTCCGTTAGGAGTGTGCGTGTGTTTGAATATTCTTCGTGAGAGATACATCCTATAGAAGTAAGCAGTCTTATTAGTGCCGAGTGGTTGTTCAAGTAACAAAGAAAGTGAAGAAAGACAGAAAGGAGTGAGTCTAGATTACGAGAAGAAAGCAGTTGTGAATTGTAATATCACGAAGGACTGAAGACGTGTAGAACAGAACAGAACTCTGTATTTGTGCAAGGGTTTTAGAAGAAAATAAAGTGAGAAAAACATAACTGCACTGAACCTTTGTGATTTTGTCACACTGGTGTCAGAGTTGAGATTCGTCGGATTGTCATTGCTACAATGCACTGTAAATATGCAAGAAATTGAACAAACGTTGCAACATGAGGAACTTTTTAACATATGTTAAACAGGTATAAAAATACACGTTTACAAGAAAATTAAGTTTTAAAATGTCGCGTTCTATTTGCAACTGTCTAGGTACATTAATTTATACGTCACATTTGGTCATACAAATGGCCTCTAACGATCTCTATCTCAAAGAGCACGGCATCGAAGTTGGTAAACGCGAATTTGTAGCCTGATGTTTATGAACTCACTCCCGTGTACCTGCATGTCAACTCAGTACCAAGCCTCCATAGACACACTAGGGTCCTTGATAATCCATCTCATTTTCTTTTTATAGCCGCTCCTTCAACGATTACTCCACTGCATTAATCGGTTCACACAAGTTCAGTTGTATTCTTGAGCTACTATTACAACCGTTTTACAACTCATTTAAAATTATTCTTATTATTTAAAAGTATTCTGAGGTACAAAATACACATGTGTGACTGTTGAGTTTGTACTTTCTGTAGTTCCAGGTATGTACCCTTTCTTTCATTTAGTTATACAGCTGTTACAGCCGGACAGAAGGTAAACTAAATTCTAAATGTAGATATTGTTGCTACCTTCAGACAAATGGAGGACTTGAAACGCGCTGTATTTTTATAGCAGTACAGAAGGAGGAACCGACTTTTGATCAGCAGGAAAAGCAACTCGTTGGCCAGTGAGATTCTGGTTCGGCATGTTGGACCAATGTGGAATCATTGTCTTTGTGCTGTATACTCACAATGCAGCCAATGAAGAACTAAACCGCAATAAAAGACAGTCTTGCTGCAAAAACATCATTGCATATGAATTAAAGTGTATAACAAGGTACGACTTTACACGAACTGTAGCTTTTGCGGCCATAATTTGTTCATCTTAACCCATTAGCACCCACGAGTGCCATTTGGTATCAGTGTGTCTGATGTGTATTCAGAAGCCTGCATTGTTGTGCGGCATCTTATAAACAGATGTTACAATTGTCATTCCGTACATTATGTGTTGGAGCACACACTGCGACAGTGTGTTTATGCTTCTGGAGTGGGTTTCAAAGCTTTATATAGCATTTCCACGTGGCAAAACTACGCCATTAAATGGTCCTAAGTAATGTACATACTTATTTAGTAACTTTTATTATTTTACTATGTGTAGCTTTATTAGAAGCGCGCTTGCCTGTGGCGCGGAGGACCCGGGTTCGATCCCCGGTACCAGCATGGGGATTTTATCCCCTCTGGGAGGTCTGGCACGGGGTGCACTCAGCCTCGTTAGGTCCCGGGGGGACCAATTGAGGAGCTACTTGATGGAGAAGTAGCGGCCCCAGGTCGAGAAGACCGCATAACTGGCCGGGAGGGCTCGGGGCGCTGACCACGTCCCACCCTCCAGTACTGCACCTCACCAATGACGCCTGTAGTGGGCAGAGGTGGGGGACGCAGCGGCTGGGCGGTAGGCCTTGGCCCTTCGTGGGCTGTCGCGCGGGGTTTACATTTACAGTTTTATTAGAAATAGATCTACTTGTGATATGAATGCAAGTAAAATGAAATCAATAATATCATGACTGTACAGTAAGGCCCAAAACTTGTTGATACCACATGGCATCACTAGGCATTTATGTTAGCAAATATATCACTACAATGTGTAGCTATACTTCTTGAATTCTTCATTATACATATTTAAGTACTTTATTGTATTTAATTATATTCAAGCATGATAAAAAGTTATTTTGCTCATACTTAAATTTTCCTCAATTATTTCAGTGGTGCTCTATCATTATCGGAAGCCTTGTACATGTTACAAGATGTGACATAGGTTGAAGATACGTTTATTGAGCCACCTGAGATGTGCTTTGACAGAGATGAAGATTCTGGCAACGAGGATGAAGAAGGTACAGCTCAGTGTACTCTTGAAAGGGAATATAGTGTGTTTTTGTCCGCTGGAAAGATAATTCTGTTGTTACCGTGGCCCCAACAAGTGCTAGAGTAGCTCCTGTTGGAAATTAGATCATCTGGCCATTCCATGTGAGAGAAGACAATGCGCTGCAGTTGGATCCAAATCATTTGGACTAACAATGTGATGTAAACGCAATGGAGGATTGTGTGTACAGTGTTTTGTAAATTATATCACACATGATGTTAATCAACTTTTTACCGAAATAACACTTCTAGCACGTGTACATCAGGGTCCTTTTTATATTGGTTTGCTCCTTCTAAAATACGGTAGCGCTAGCGCCCAGTGATAGCATATGGTATCAGTCCATTCCTCAAACGTGGAATACGTGTTTTTGAAAGTTTCATGTTTCCTATTTGTGTGTGTGTGTGCGTGCGTGCGTGTGTGTGTGTGTGTGTGTGTGTGTGTGTGTGTGTGTGTGTGTGTGTGTTGTGGAGCATATAGATTAAGAAAAGAATGATTGAATCAAGTAAAAAGAATCTGGCACTAGTGGGTTAACTTGAAAACCAGTGGCGCAGGCTGACTATCTGACTCGGGTATGTAACCCAACGAATATTGTAAAATTCGTTAAAATATGAAACAAACCAAACCGAATTGCCCTTCGGAGTTTTCATCTTTTATCATTGTCTGAAGAAATGTTCGATAATACTGTGACCATCATTCAAAAGAGAATCTACTTTTCTGTCAGAGCTCACATCTGTAGTCAAATAAACCTCTCTTCAACACTTACGTAACGAACGGATGGATTAAGTGAAGTTTAAGGGTCCGTCGACAACTAGGTCATTTGGGCTGCTGTTTGAAGATCTTTCATTCTCATTGTGACCACAAAAAGCAAGTGCCTATTTTCCTAGAAGACATACAGCCCGTGCAAAATGAGAAAGTAAAACTCCGTTCTTTTCTACTTCGTTGTTATGCCGTTCAACTGACAGCTTGTACTGATTATTCTATGCAAATTCTATTTATGGATCCATCCCAAACATCTTTAGCTGTTTTTCGCATATTATGTGATTACAAGAAAGTTTTCGGCTGCCTAATATATGTTATTTAGGCCTTCATAACCACTAGAATTCCAAAGCCACTTTTCTTTCGAAAAACAATCAGCAAAACATCTACTTTAAGTATTACGACACAATCAGGATTGACTTTCATACATTTTGAAGTTGAAATGCCTTATACATTTTATAATGTTCATCGTATTACGATGCGGGCTTTGGAGGATCTGCTTTGATTAATATTCATTTTAGAGGAAATTTATTGCTTGGAAACTTCTTACGTCGATTTTGTCAATCACACAACGCTTTATTTTGAGTTTCGTTACAACAACGGCACGGAAACAAGGTTTTATTTACGCTCTAATCCTTATTCATTTTATTAACTCTCAGATGTAACTGCTTGTCTGCATACCCTCGCCCCCAGTATCCGCGCAAATCTTAACCTGTGTTTGCTTAAATAGCAAGTAAGTGTGCAAATCATGGTCAAATGTCCACAATTGAAGAGCACACACACAAGAAACAAAACAAATCGCGAATTGCTTTCTAATCACAACTATAAATGCAATGATGTTAGCGCGATTCTTAACGCAAGATGTCGTATAGGTCGTTACATACATTTGGTGAGGCGCACAACACCAATTTCTTTCACTTGACGACAGATGCCGATGCCCCAAGCTTTGTTTCGAAACATACTGCTTCAGAGTGGTGCGAATTCTAATCATAATGTTTAGAAAAGCCTGATTTTTAATATTAAAACGATTATGTACCACAAAATTATAATAAACACCAATTTGGGAATCGGTTTGAGTTTCAAATAAATTTGTTTTAAAAATTGCTGAGACATTTTGGTATTAGTGGTGGTCACAAATTACCGCCATCCCTCTTTGTAATCTAAGTTATGGAATAAGGCTTGATAATGCTAGGGTTAGCTTTGAATATCTTCTATCTGGTGACAGAAAAGAACAGAAAAGTAAATTACTTTTCACTCGAGTAGGATATGGTTGAAATGCATTTGTAAGAGTGAGGTTATGTGGGTGATCATTGTTTACTTACAGTCTCATTTTTTATGAGTTTATTATTTCCAGACAATTTAACTTTAGTTTTGTTACACCATTGACACTTTCATAACATCCTTGCTTAATAATCAACATTCACCTTTTGTCACAAAACATACAAAATATTTGTCAAAACAAAGTAAATCTGTAAAATGTTTCACATAGCTCTAAGGTTATTTCAGTAGGATTTTATTTGTTTAAAACTTAATAAAAGAAAAATAATTTGCAAGCACAAATTAATTGTGATTAGGAAGAGATACGCGTAAGGGTAATTGTTTATTTCCGCTTCCTTTGATGTTTTTATATCTGTTAAGAGTACAATGAGTTCTTCAGTCCGTATGACAAAGCTATGCTAGAATCTAAACAAAGACAATAAAAGAAGGGTAACGCATTTACAAAAGGAACAAGACAGGAATAAGAAAAGGAGAGAAAAGACTAACTAAATAAATAAATAAATTCAAATAGTGTCAGAAATTTAAAACTAAAGCGTTTGAAGGACGTAGAAAGACAAAACAAGATGTAGGCAAAGAAAAACGGAAGAAAAGGAATGAAATCAATTGGACTCATATAGCTGTCCGCAATCTTTAGGCAAGGCTCTCAACAGGACAACAAAATCACACAGCCTGGGAAAATGGTAGCATTTGTAGGAAACCTTGTACATGATTTGCCATTTGTTTAGTTGGTACAGTATAATATGATGTGCAGAAACGTCATACCTGCTTAAGTAAACCCACTCAGCAAGCCGTGATGAAGCCTCCGAGATGATGCAGGAGATGACACCAGCTCCTGGTATCAAAGATGTCATATCAGTAAAGGTTCCTGAAACAGGTGTAAGTTGTCCCACACAGAAGGGACACGTGGTAACGGCTGTCGACGAAACGTTCAGTTTATCTCAGTCAGGGTTTCCAGAAATAAAAATAAAGAGATAAAGTTCCATGAAGTTCAACTCAAATATGTCCTTCTGAGCTCTAGTACCAGTACCTCCAAACCTGACAAAAGCCAGGATTTCAGGAGTAAGATAGAGCATGGTTACAGTCATTTGGAGTCTCAAGCAGCTTCTTCCCTAAGCCCTCCAATATTTTAACAACAGGCAAAACAGAGGCATCAAGAAGCTTGTTTAATCAACACAAAAATGGAAAATGGACTTTTATCTAGAGTGCAACGATCGATAATATTATATAGCGTGGTAATTAAAGATAAGATTAAAATATAGTCCGAATATAAAACTTATGACATAACAAAAGAAGCAGTACGAGAAATAACCGGAGTGCATATTGTGCTTTCACAGGTTCGTTAAATCAACAACTACGTGCAATGAAACATGGTGATAATCAAGTAGATTGTGATGCGTAGAGAAGTATTTGCACTGCAGAAAATGTTAAGTGCTATAGCAAGTTTTGAAAACTAAGTGATGGACATAACTACTTGCATTTATAAAATATTCTAACGGAGATGTGATGAGTTACGCATGTGAAGAGAACAATTTGAGGAAAATATACTTTGGGGACCCACTGAAAATCGATAGCATATGTATTGTGTTAGATTCAATTAAAAATAAGATTAGACGTTAATCGGAAAATAAAGTGCTAATTAAAAGCAGATCCTAGCGCTTCCTCTGCACCTGTACGGACATAAGATAAGACCTCCAGCTGACTAGCCGACCGACTGCTCCATAATTGGTTTCAAAACGTGTATCTACCCAAATACCACTGCTTCAGGTCTGAAGAAAGATAGTGAAGTTGCAGTTGCAGATCACGAGGAACATCATTACCTGGGTAGTGTAAAATGTTACAAAAATTAGAACCTAACGACCTTATTCTGGTTGAACTTGCCAGTATATATACTGGGTGCCCCGAAAAAAAAATCGACAGCGCTTAGTATATTGTGCGGGATGGCAAACTGGTTGGTTTTGAAATGGGAACCTCTGTCCGGAAATGCACTGTTTGGACGCTGGAGAGCGTCGAAGTTTGAGAACGAACGGTTGTGAACATTCGTTAACATTCGTTTTGGTATCTTAATACGGAAGGTATAAACCTTTGGACATCCGTGTACTGGGATGAACGACTGAGGACAATAACACTCCTGCGATGTGCTAAATTCCTCCACATAGTCCTTGGTAAGTGCACTACTGCGTTACTTATGTAGTTTCCAGGACGTAAGCTTTTTAACAGCAGCGTGACACGTAGCAGTACACAGTTGCTGAAATGGTCAAATTGAGCTCCAGCACATTTTGATGTAAATGTGCGGATTCGCCTCAACTTTGCATATCCAAAACGATGGATTGGTAGAGGTGGACCAGTTCAGTGGCCAGCACGTTTGACAGATTTGACACTTCTCAGCTATATTCTGTGGAGTTGTATGAAGAGTATGGTGTATGGCACTCCTGTAACGCCTTATGGCTCGAGTCCACGAAGCGACTGAAAATCTTCGAAGACAATCGCATGTATTGGGTCATGTGCATGAGGCTCACCACCGCCGATGTAGGCTCTGCTACGACCTAGGAGGAAAACAGTTGAAAGCCCGTTTGTAATGTAACAGTTCGATGTTGGGTTTATTGACAAAATGTGAACGTACACCCATCTCACACACTTCGGTGCGCTACAGCGTCCAAACCGTGCATTTCCGGACAAAGGTTCCTCTTTAAAAATTGATCAGTTTGCCATTCCGTACAACATACTAAGCGTTGTCAGTGTTTTGGGAGATGCCAAACAGAATGGCTTTCATACATGGTGACTTGTTAAAAATACTTCTGCTTTTGCTATTAGTGACGTTATGTAAATATGTGAAAGTTATTTTTAAAGGGTTTCCTTTATGCGGTTTTTATGTAACTAAAGTGAACATCCGCAAATATACATTTATATTCATTTACAAAAAAAATATAAAGTATGCGGGTTTATGTGCAATAAAACTTCGCTAAGAATATCCAGAACATGAATCTCAGTTTCAAATTCGTATCAGCACATGAACAAAATATATTTTCCTAAAAATGCGAGCGCTAATAATCATGATAATTGAAATAGGTACCTTAGTACCACAATGTAACGTCAATCTACCCTATGTTTAACGTGCGCACCGCAAAAGCGAACGCATCTGTTACTAGCTTCCAGGCTTACTGAACAATACAAAGTGATAATTCGGGGTTTTATGTACAGCCAGGAGTTATCTTTCACAGTGTAAAGCATTCTGTTTTATCCAGCAACACTGCAATAACTGTTGTACTTTACACATGTGCAGTCGCTTTTCAAAATTAGGAAACAACTTTCGCATCCATGCACCTTGTTAGTGAAGTGTCATAATTATCTACTTTATGTCATTGAAGGGTGAAGTTACAAAAGAGAATCTTGCAGCCGCTAAATTAAATATGTCCTGCATGTGGCTAATCACATAAGCCAAGCACTCCTTTTTTTATTTAAGCACTACGTGCGCGTGGGTAAAAATTGCATCATTAGAACTACTGCTCATTGCAACGTGGGAGGAAAAAGGAATCGCTGCACAGTTTCATAATTTACCGAGTTGCTCTTCGCTAGAGACATTTCATCTGAATATGAGCACACATAATTATAGTTGTAACGCTAATTCTGGCAGTGTGACAAAATCTGTACAGAGCAATAAGGGGTGACAGGTTCCAGACACCTGATACCGGCTGCCCTATTATTCCGGGGACTTCATTCCCTGTCATTTACTCATCTGCATCGTCAGAAAACCACACAGCTTAGCTCTATTTTAAATGATGAATAATCCTTCGGGGAGGGGGCCCCGGAGTTTAGAGGCTTTTGGGAGAGCTTAGGCGTCGTCGAATGCGCTCGAACGGGAAACGTTAGGGACCCCATGACTGCAAACCCTTCGGGTTTCTCCCCTCATGGCTCCTCCAAGGGGTCAAAATAGAAGTACAAGGGTCGGATGGTCTACGGGTGGTGTTCTGCTTCGCTTGGGACTTCTCCTTGCTCCTCGCTTCTACTATTTACAATTTATGTCTTCCTTCCAAACTTTTAAGACATTTCATTGTGTAAAAAACGTGCGTTATAATTACATCAAGTACTGTATCGTTCATCCTTATAAGATTATACAAATCAACTTACTCGAGATAAATGTTTACAGAGCAATTTCATTGCACATTCCATTGTAGCTACAAGGTAAATAAAGGAAATGAAACGATAGTCAAATGTTTAAAAAGCGGTCACTATACTGGCCTTCAAATTACATATTCTTGTACATGACAATACCAGACACAATTCAGGTATCCATAGACCCAAACTAATTAACACTGTATACTTCGGAAACAGATGATTCCATAAAACAAATTAATTCCAATAAATTGTGTATTTAAAAGAGGTCTACATTTTCTGTGCAGGCAGTTTTTGTCCATCTCTTATGGTTTGTGAATAGTATATTAAAGCTTCCTCTGAATTAAGGGGCCTTCACAAATCGTTCCCTGAAAAAAAATATATATTAGTCATGTAAATATGTTAAATATATACCTTAATCAAAATCGTATGAGGCATTGTTGAAAAACTGGCCTGTGTAGGATAGTTCGGTGTGCTAGAAAATCATTTCGTAACTTTGGAAGAGCATAACTTAAGGACAAACTATTTCATTTATCCAACGTTTCGTTTTTGAGATGTTCTACTTATACATAAACCAACACAGGTAGCCAAAGATGTTATGGTACGGACCTGTGAACGTGTCTGTGGTTCAAATCCCGCCAGGACCATCCTTTTTCCAGGTTTGTATGATTCTTAATAGGAGCTACGCCTAGAATGTTTGCTTTAAAAATTTTCTTTCCCAATTATCATTCCATGTCTCACTAGTGTCACCAACTGGGTTACCATATGAAGTAAAGGCTGGTGTAAAATCCTATTTAAAAAAAATGAAAAGCGCACCCCAACACAAAAGGACTTTTGTCTACATGTTTCTTTTTATTCATGGGGTCCCAAGAACATACATTTTCCTTGAAATCTCCACACGCAACCTTTGGATGGAATGCAATACTTCCTCTACGTACTTCATGCATGACGGAGAAAGTAAAAGGTGAGTAAAATACACAAATTGGAAAGTGGTGTGCTGAATCAACTCTTTTGTGACAAATGCAAGCTAATTGGCACGGACTCAAGGACACTTGAAAAACAAAAGTGCTAAAACTGGTTAAAACCCACAATATAATGCACTTAACATGTCCGTTACACTTAAAGCGTGGTTATCATGTTTCTAAATCCTCGACATATGCCAATACCCCCCCCCCCCCCAAAAAAAAAGACAGTAAAGAATGGAGAAAATATCTGACAACCTAATCTTGTTGCATTTGTGCATATGGTCTAAGACCTCAAGCAATTGCTGACTTCGGAATGGAACATTTTCAGGCCTCAATGGCTCAACTTTTCAGGAGAATAACTAGAGGTTCACCTTAATAAACTGATCTCTTCAAATTAATTGAAGTTCTCCAGAAAATGGCGGAAGTTGCAGTAATGATTTCTAATTAGGCAACAGGCTTAAATAATATATGCTAATGTGAACAGCTTCTAAACTTGTATCAGTCGGTCAGCCACTTATTTTACCTATTGTTAGAAATTTAATGCCTGAGAGCAACAAGGAACATATTTCAAATTTTGCCCAAAACAAACTGAGATGGGATTTTGTTTCTCCAGGAAAGCTGCGTATTACGTTGTAATGAAAGGAAACATTTTCCTGTAACAGCTAACAGATAAGTGACATGATTACAAACGGCCTACATCTTTGCAACCTCTTAATGAAAATATTATCATATTGAAGAACAAGTGTAGGAATTTCTAGGCACTAAAATCAGGGGGAAGGAAATTAAGGGAACTGTCACTGGACCGCTGGTAACGACATCCCACACAAACAAATATAACAATCTGACTAACTGAAATGTTCATCATTTATACTGCAACAAAACGACAATCCCGCGATTCACACTCCTGACACCAACGCGACAAAATGACACAAGTCCAGTCCAGTTACTTTACTACCACTTTAATTTCCCTCTAAAATGATATTACAAATACACAACTCTCTTCTACTGACGTAACACTGCCTACAGTCTTTCGAGATATTACAACTTCAACTGTTTTCTTCTGGTAGCCTTGACTCAGTCCTTTCAAGTCTCTCCACTTTCTCATTAAAGCTTCTTCACTTCGCGACGACGATCGCACGCAGCTGTCCCGCATTCACTGGCACACAGATCGACTCATGTCTGTAACTGTAACTCTGCTGTTTCCTCGCCACCTTAGACAGCGAGGATGACGTCACACGAACCTTTCGCGAACTTCTTCAAGCACGCTGGTGGTGACGTAGCCAGCTTTTTCTCGAAGGCTACACAGAAACCCCCTTTTGGTTCTGCCGCTGGATTGTTGCTATTCACATACACACAAAGAGTCGCGCGTGACAGCCTGTCCTTGAAGGCCTTTATTTTCCCGCCGGCCTAGTAGAAGGTGTGAAGTATCTTATCCCAACAGTCCTTTGTTTTGCGCCGCACCCGGCGTTACAATACTCAGCATAAAAAGAAACTGAATAAAAGCTTAATGAGCTATGCCTCAAACATTTTTCATCGAGTAACTTCTATTTTATTCATAATTCACGCTATAAATTCTCCTTGTGCCACGCCTTGGTGGTAGTTTTGAGGTGTTAAGTTACCAGCATTCATGGAGGTTTGAAGTTTAAGTGTCTGACGTAGTGGAGGAGCTTAAAAATCGGAAAAGTAGTGCTGGAGGAGAAGAAAATGCATATATTTTCCTTCCACAATCTTCTCGCAGACTAACGACTCTATGGTGCGGACAAAAACGAATCGCTGATTGCAAACTCTGCAAATGACAGTCCCAATTTTGTACATATAGAGAGACTAGAAAACATCCGAAGTGCTGCGTGGTATTTTTCCAGTATGCAAATGGAAACACGACAACGCAGCTGCTGTACACAAGGTCGTGCGGTTGGCTTGCTTTTCTGTGTTCTGGAAGTGCAGTATTGAGCTGACGTTCTTTCGTGTGGTTGAGTTATTATCAGTGGGCTTTATTATTTTGTGCTGTATTTAGTCACACAGTATATTATGTCTCAGCATTTGCTTTCCACTGCACAGCGTGTATTTATTTATGATTCGTATGTGTTAACTCAGCTCGCCAAGTGAAAGTGCGATTTGCAGAAAGATTTCCAGGTGATCTGTGATTTCTATCTCACGGGTAACTTAAAGCATAAAGTGTACAAGACTAACCCACACAATCTGGAAGAATTAAAACAACATATCCGCCACAAAACTTCCAGCATTTCTGAGCGTGAACTACGGCGAGTGATGGATAGTTTCTTAAAGAGGTGCCAAAAATGTATGGACAACGACGGTGGCCAGTTTCAGCATCTGCTTTAATAACATTGGTAAGTAAAGCCCTTATTGCAACAGACGAAGAGGTTTCCCTTTATCTGATTCAAAATTAATCTTACGTGTAGCATGACATTATTTTACCTACCGCAATTTTTATGACCACTGTTATAAAAATTATTCGGACAAGATCATTTACCTCTGGATAAATCTTTTTAATCATTATAAATACTGGTAAATGAACATAGATTTGTGGACCTTCATTACAGTTATGCTGATTGCTGCATTAGATAAATTGAAATATTGGTTCAATGCAGCAAATAGGGAACGCAATGGGACATAATAAGAAAGCCATCAGTGATGCAGTAATTTATCCAACCCAGCTTCAAAACAAACAAAACATGCAGAACCATTAGGATACGTATCATGCATGTTACTGTGAAAGGGATTTCCTGGAAGCAAGGTATGATTGGGTACCGAGCACCACGTAAATACGACTGCTAAATGAACTGCGGAAGCCTTACAATTTATTAATGCGCAGAATGTAGAAACAACTCGAAACTGCAGCCAGCAAACGACGAACACTGCATTACTATCTCCAGGAATAAGCATATCTATATTCCGCATGACATATCAGTAACTTAGAAGCCTAACCAATCACTTTTTAGAAGCCATTGCTTTTAATGTGCGGAATTATTTCAATGAAAGCTTCCATTGGGAGGCTGTCTATTGACAAGGCATATCATGCAATAAAAAAAATAGACAATGAATATGTAGTAACATAGATTAGATACACAACAGGACAACAAGAAGGCCAACACCGCCACCGCCACCGCCAATAATAATAATAATAATAATAATAATAATAATAATAATAATAATAATAATAATAATAATAATAATAATAATAATAATGATGATGATGATGATGATGATGATGATGATGATGATGATGATGATGATGATGATGATGATGATGATGATGATGATGATGATGATGATGATGATGATGATGATAATAATAATAATAATAATAATAATAATAATAATAATAATAATAATAATAATAATAATAATAAGAAGAAGAAGAAGAAGAAGAAGAAGAATACAGCAACACTGTTAAATGAATAATAGGTGGTTACAATATGAAATTAAATGCCACGTGAATGATTCCTATGAAATTTCACCGAGCCACGTATGGCTTTACTATAAGATGTATTTGTCATGCCTATCTTTATTTATCTTAATTCTTTTAACAAAAATGGTAAGTGAAGAGAGGTATGGTGTCCGCTCCTCCAATTATTGCTTAATTTTATGATTTCATTAAAGCAAATTGTAACGTTAAACCAGACCGTTGTAATAATGTAATTAGTATTCATTGTGGTTCAATGTATAAAAATTGTCGGCGGTGATCATTTTACAGCACTAGTAGACTCCTAGCCTACGCCAACTCTTCGTAACCTGTAGAAATAGTGACTCTAGCCTTTAGATTAAAATTTAAAAGTAGTGTAAATATTGATAAAGAAAACCTCCATAAGTTATGTGGTATATATCTAAACACTGGTACTTACTTAGGTCCTATTCGTGATTCAAAGTCCGTTTCACAACCAAGATACGGAGCCATAGAGGCATAGAGTATCAGTTCATAGCAAATTCCTAAGTTATTGGTTTCTGTAAAACCCCCAGTGAAAAATAGTTTTCGTAAATCTCGCAAACAGCCATTTACATTGGGTACATTCTACAAAGTTAAATCTTTCGTGTCAAGGACTCCGGATGCACATCTCCCCCCCCCGCCTCCCCCCCCACCCTCTCTCTCTCTCTCTCTCTCTCTCTCTCTCTCTCTCTCTCTCTCTCTCTCTCTGTTTAGAGAGAAACAGACTTTCAACGATCGCGATAGCTTAATGAACTTTTAACTCTATATGTAACGTTGCGTTCTTTTTCCTAGTAAATTAAAATATTTTTAGCTGGTGCGAATTTCTAAGAGCTCCATATTTGATTTCTTTGTGCAGTCCGTCAGTAATCGTCAGCACAGTGCAACTAGCCACCACATTTGCCTATCAGTGTCAGCAACTCTCAGGCGAAAGATCACAACGTATGAGCAAAGAGTGAGTATACTGTGCACTGTTGCTAGATGTCCTATACTATAATCTTCGCAAAAGTTAAAGGCATATGGAGGCGGGGCGTACCTCAGACTCCAGCGAATCCTACGCTTGCCCCTCCTACCAGCGCTGCCGAATGTGGTGCATGCATCTCACACACTGTTATGTACAGAATCTCTGCCGGTACACGCACTACGCTTGGCAACAGCGCTCTGCTTGAGCATTGGCCAGCGTTCACATGCCTTTAACTTTTGCGAGCGGTATAGGAAAATTACGACCGTGCGGGAACTTCAATTGTAAATTACACGAAACCAAGGGATTTTAGACGAAGGAAAAATTGTAGAGGGAAAACCTAGTTGGTTTCCTTTGAACTGTGCATAGCCTGAAGTGCGTTCTGATATTCAGAGGCATCGGAGAACAAAGACATAAGGCGGTAGGGTGGAGGGTCTCTGGTGCTGACTTTTAGGACAGGCATGTGCACGAGAGGAGAGGTAGTGATTGAACTTGCCTTACTCACCCCATATTCTCTTGCCGAGTGACGAATGTTATTTTGATACAAGTGCAGTGGTGGCTTCGTTCTTCCTACGCGGCAGTAATAATTTCCACGCCACAATAAATAAAGCAGTGAAGTTCCACTGCTATTTAGCCTTAAATATTTTAAAACTCTTTCATCAACATAATATCTTGTTTTGTTTTAAACTCAATATTATGTACAAACTTTGAAACAGGCAATACAATAGCTTATACTAAATAAACGAATAAGAAACTAAATCCCTAAAATGTGGAATGACACCGTCTCTACAAATTGTAAATAAGTATCTGTGAGATCACCAAAGTTTGATTTACACTTCTGACCAAAGAGGCCTTTGATGGTGTAATGCTTTAGTTTGCAAACTGAAATCCGCATATTAAATAGCAAACTTTCCTGTTTTTTAACTTAAAACAAATTTTCTCTGTCACTGTTCATGAAACAAACGTCTGACAAAACCATACTCACCACTGGATAAGGTATCGGAAGCTGAACAGCAGTGCAGCAGCGATGGCCGGTGGAGTGACGCAAGAATGCGTTTCAGTGGAGCCATCCTTTTAAGCCGATTTCGCCCATTTCTGTTTTAGAACATCCAGATCGCAATTGTTAGCTTTGTTGTATGGGACGATGTGTTGTCATGATGCAAAATTATTTTTCCTTTTGCGTGTTTTTCATGACTTTTTTCAAAAATCTGTGTACCAAACGATGGTAACGGTACGTCTATCTTCTAATGTTATAGTAACAATGAGACCTGTTTTAGAAAAAGAAAACCAGCAACCATCTTGTTACCAACACTGCGTATTCGTCGAACTTTTGTAGGCAAGTTCAGGTCGAAAGACCCATTGAGCCGATTGATTCTTCCTTTCAGAGTGATAACACTAAATCCAAGATGCCACTGGTAAGGATATACCAAACCCAATTTGAAGCGCTGCCTTACGATTTTTCCAGATCTTGCCCGCACCAAACAATTCATTGTTGTTTTAGATTTGGGAGTCAGTTTATTCGGAATTCATCAAAAACGAATCCTTCTCACGTTTAACTGTTAATGTAAAATGGCTTGGTTTTAACTCATACTAATGTCCAATATCGCCCGAATAAATTCATAAGCTGTCCGTCGATCTTTTTCGAGCACTACAAATGCATTTCTAAGCTCATGTTTGCATTATATAGGCATTAATACCCACTTGAAGTCTTAAAACCTCTAGCTCGACAACGTTGTCTGGTCAAATTCATTTTTGGGTGAACACAAAATCATTAAATGATAATTAAATTATTAGAGTAAATCAAATGAAATTTGTGTGTCGCTCTGTTAGGGCCTGTTCCATCTTCACCCTGTAAATGTGTATTGAATCTGATACTTCCAACTTATGCATTTACAGTTAGATATTAATTTAGGTAGGTGATTGGAATTAATGTGCTATTCCACTTTATTTATACATATGCGTAATAATTATATATTTTTAGTCCTAGCTTTTTATGGATATTGGAGATTTGTTTGCGGCCGAAAATTTTGCATCCAGCTGGTCTGAAAAGTCACATCTCTGTCGCTTCTAGCGCCTCTTTTGTCGTGAGAGCAACCTTCACGGGTATAAAGCAGCAATGGTATACACAAAATACTATAAAACTTCAAACAATATCTCTTCTGAGTTTTCCAATTAGCGTTCCCTTGAATATACCATGAAATGATGGAAACAATGTTGATTTGTCAGTATTTAGAATAATTAACAAGATTTATACAGAAGCATGTGCTTTTGCATGCTTTTACTACATACGGCACCGCAGGCGGTGGCATTGATGATGAATGGAATGAAGATGAGCACCGGGGGAAACCGGAGAACCCGGAGGAAACCCGCCCCAGCGCCGCTTCGTCCACCACATATCTCACATGTGGTTGCCTGGGATCGAATCCGGGACGCTTTGGTGAGAAGCGAATGGTCTAACCAATCGGCCACGGCGCGGCCTTTTGCATGAATAATTTTTATAACAATAATCAGAAGAATTGCTGGTTGGGAAAATACATATCATACTACACATAAGATTAACTTTGAATCGGGTAAAGGGAAACTTCTTCGTTTATTGCAGTAAATATAGTTGTTTTATTTTCGTTTTTAACTATATCAGATATTGTACAGTTGACCGTTGTGCGCCATTGCAGATGCTGGCATCGTCCCCAATCCGTTCTACATACAGGATGGGGGCTGTCATTTGCAGAGTTTGCAATTAGCTACTCGTTTTCGTCTGCACCATAGAGTCGTTGGTCTGCGAGTAGATTATGGAGGGAGAATCTCTTTTTTTTTTTTTTTTTTTTTTTTTTTTTTTTTTTTTTTTTTTTTTCTCTCCTCCAACATTACTTTTCGAATTTTTACACATCTCGACTACATCAGCTATTTAAACTTCAAATCTCCAGGAATGCTGGTAACTTAAGTACGACTGTGAGCCACAGCAATGGCTCACTATTTATTCGAATATTCACCATTACATTTCCTGAACTCCCGTGGTGCCTACTGAATCTTTAATCTGTCTCTGGGCATTAAAACTGTTCTATTAAAACCCTGGAGAAATCAATGTAAGCTTCATTTGACGTTATCGCAAATTGCTCAACTCTCCCCTGATTTTGCTGACAACGTCGAGAGATAATTTATCTACCTTGGACGAATCTGTTCATACATTTCATGTCACAGGAAGAGCTAATAAGCTCTCTAGAAACAGAGTAGGGCCAATAGAATTTGAGGAAACAAAGTAAAACTAAACAAGAATAGCACAGCAACGGTCACCTGCAATGTCAGGCAGATGTCACAATTTTTGTTTGTGTGTTTATATATAAGTATGATTACTGAGAGTTTTTAACACAATCTGAAAATGCATCATATATTAATAACACAATAGAGCAGGAACTGTATTTTTGCAGCCTTCGGATTAATTGAAGAATACCGGCCTCATTTTTAGCTGTTGTTTTCTTCACTGCAAATACCAATAGTTCACTGGGCCGATGAAGATTGCGCCAGATCTATTGAAAAAATCTGATGTGCTGCAGTCACATGACTTTCTCCACTCCTGTACCAAGGCCGATGCACTAGCTAAAAAGGTGCAATGCTTACGCATAAACCGAGTACAAAATCGCCATACCACTCGGCCAAAATGTTTACAAAAAGCCTCTTACACGAACAATTTAATGCACAACTAGATCCTAGAACCCTCACCAAATCTTGGAAGTCAACATTACAAACAATACCACACAGACCAAGAAAAGAAGCTGTTGCGATGTTTCATCTTCTTACTGGCCACCTCAACCGTTTTGAAATTGTACCTAGTCCTACCTGCATGCTCTGTGATCTACAAGAAGTCACCTGCTACGATGCCCAGCTAAATTTGGGTCTTCTGTAGTATCAAGATACTGGAAAGCTAGATAAATCATATATAACATTTGTAAATGATTTTTATGTTCAATTGCTTTTCCATTAGATAAACAAATAAATAAAAATAAATAAATTATTGAATCATGGCGTGCCACAAGGTTAAGTTCTGAGTCCCTTGCTCTCATTTCAAATGGTGTACTCTATAGTATTCACGAGGACCGCCATATTGTGTGCACTGGTAGTTATAGCTTTACTAGCACGTATGGTTGCCTCGTCCTCCTTGTGTAACTCGTTCAGCCCTCCTTCTGGGTGTAGGTGGTGTGTAGCTGAAAGGGAACATCCTATGACACTTGTGTGTCACCCTATACTTTTGACTCTCTAACTCGGGTGTAGTTACGGGGGACGAAATAAAGGTTAAACTCACCTTTAACCGTAGTTTAAATCCAGCTATTCGCCAATAGCCATGGATGTTACCCAAAAAGTTATTATTTGAACCGGTTTCTTTTTCTTTATAAGGGTACCTGTCTAATCCTTCTGTACCTCCCATTCTACATTACTTCTAAGTTACTAACAGTTTCGTTAAACGCACGGTCATCCAAGTAGACTAGTCACATTGGCGTTCCATGAGACTTGCACTCTCATAATATCTTCGTTTCCGTCTCATGACAGAATTGGGATGTCCTCTTATGTTCCGACTTCTTTCTCTCTCTCTCTCTTTCCAAACTTTGCCGTCTCTCTCGCTCATTTTTAGCTGACTCCCTGTGGTTGGGAAAACCTGGAGATATCTCTGCATGGTAAGTACCGAGTGACTCCAGGCAATTGCAACCTTCTCTCTGATGTTACACGGCTAGTTAGCATTCCTTCAGATTTACAGCATAAAATGTTTTATACTTATATAAAATAGCTCACATTAGTATGCTAAGATTTACAGTGGTATATTCCCGCTACACATGACATCCAAGATTCCTATTACTCTTCCAGAGATTCAATCCTGATGCAATATACAGGTTCATTGTGAACGTTGACAAAATCATATGCCTAATGTTGTTGATTAATGCCATACACTTGATGGCATAGCATTCGTCCCTTCAAATATTGTTGTACTTTTGTAGATTCTTCAGAGACTGCCCTGCAGATATTTAGGTAGTATTTCTTCATTTGTGCTCCCAAGTCGCATAAGCGACAGATTAGAGAAGGTAAGATACCAAATCTATGCAGATGACTTGCAAGACAAACGTGACCAGATACTAATCTGTAGAATGCGACCAATGTTTTGCGGCGTCATTGTGGTAAGTTATCCCTGTGAATAACGAGAGCTTTCCAATTCGTTTCTTCAGTTCTTGGTCTTAGTCTTTCATTATAAGAATTGCAAGTTTTGATGAAATGGGTCTTCTAGTGTAATGATATAGTACATTTGGTGTCTTTAAGTACTGTTTGTTCACCAGCTCGTGGTCTTAGGGGACTGAAGGGAAGAGAAGGGACGTTCCGCGATAGTGTAACCCGAGTTTTGTAAACTACATAGATAACGTTACAGCATGTTAGGTTGCCAACTTACCTCCAATGTTATTCCCGCTATGTGCGCTCGGCAATATGTTAACATCTATTTCAGTTAAAATTGGAGAGTCACTAGCATTATCTCGGAAGTAAAGAAAAGAGAAGTGAAGAAGTTGATAAATCCCCGCCTTAGAGTGCTGTGAAATCTGCTATGTTATGGTGGTTGCAGAGCAAAGGGGGTTCAGAGTGACAGTTCTACTGTGTAAAACAGAATTTCACAGGATGATTGAAACAAACAAACCTAAACAAGTTTCTAAAGCGGATTCATTTTGGGTTTTATTGGGCCACACCGTCGTTTGGTTGTTTCCATACACGTGTGTTCTCAATTCCGTAGAACTTATTTGGGCCAAGGTAAAACGAATAGTTAGAGAAATGTAACAGGCGACCTATCCTTACAGAATTGCACGAAATAACACTCGAAGGTACAACACTTGAGACCGAGACAGACTAGCAGGGTTTTTGAAAACATATAGAAAAGGTAAAAACTGATCAGTGGGAGAAAAACGGAGTAGTTGAAAAAATCGTTTATGTTTTATAAGCTAAATGCACTGCATGAACTAAAAATAACATTGAAGTTCCGCTACTTTGAGTGACTTTTTTGCTTTGATCTAGCGTGAATACACATTCCAAGGTTGGCAACATTGTCATAACCGCGATTAGAAGCACGACTCCCACTGCAGGTATCTCTTGTTTACCTGCAATTATTTAATAACGTACTCAGTTGCTGCATTCCTCCCAGGGACCATGAGCTGGTGAACAAACTGTCTATCTGGTCCCTTTTTAGTAAAAAAAAAAGTCTGCAACCTCGTTACCAAATATACCACAGTGAGTAGGAAACCATTGAAAGAGAACTTTTTTATGTAGTCTGATTAGTTCTGTCACCATTTGATTACAATTTTTAATTTGGCAGCATTTAACGTTATGTGAGCATATTGCTTGTATTGCAGCTCCCACGTCTGAGAGTATAACTACTTCGCTATAGTTGTTGACTGGTGGATTTAAAAGCTGTAATGTATGAATTGCTGCTATTTCTGCATTACAATTTGTGCTGTACGTCCCTAGTGAGTTATAGCAGGGGCCGGATGAGGATATGACGTAACACCACCGCCAGGGGCAAGCAATACGTAGCCCTCCCTCCTTCAATCAACACCCGTTCAAATGTAAACAAGCAGTGATGTACACGTCATCGATATGACATGATTCTTTCAAAACAACGAAAACGCAAGGTAACCATACCATTCCAAGAGGAGTGGAAGAACAACATTTTTGCTGCGCAATGGGCAAGGGTGTGAAATGTTCTGATTCGAAAATTTTGATTTCTGTTTACGAGTCGAACATTAAAGGGCATTGCGATCGTTGCCACAAAGATCCCAAGGAAGTCACAGGTAGGAAATGTTAAGGTATTTTAGAAGAATAATATTAAACAAACACTTGTCTGTAAATATAATATTAACGTTTAATATTCATTGAAACTTTGTAGTTTAGTGAAGAAGTGAATTACAAAGTACACTAATTAAAACAAAATACCCCTAAAACTTTAAAGATCACTGCGTAAAATCACAATTAAGAAATAAAACGGTTCAGATTTATTTAGCGAACTTGAAATGGGAAGATTTCCATCTCTTAATTAATTTGCAGCATAAATTACACTATGTTTTGCTCAACATATATGTGCAAGCAATTGTTTTCTAAACTGAATATTGTAAAGTCTAAAGGCAGATCGCGATGATGAAAACCTACGTGCCCTGTTGTACGTTAGTACTTGCGAATTAACGTTAGTTGTATGTTAAACTATAATGCTCCAAGCGAAGTAAAGAATATATTAATGAAAACTAAATGTTACAGTCCTCTATATCCGTACGTATGTATTTAGCATGAATCAAACCCCTCCTTCAAACCATGCGTCATGTACATGCCTGGTTGCGCTCCGTGACGTCACCACTCGTGCAAGCGCAATGACCAATATGCCGACTCCTGAGTTATGAGGAAAGGTTGCATGTAACTCCAGCACCTGCATTTCTATGTTTGAAGGAAAGCTCCGTGAAAACCTGTAATCATTCTTTGGTAGGGTATTTGGAATGTATAATTTGTAAATAAAGGGCCTTTAAAGATCTATATATGTTTCTTATTTTTTGTTTCCACTTCAAGATGTAAAGTCAGTCTTTATGTTAAGTAACAGGTCTTCTCTTGATGGAGGGATATTTAAATTTATTTGGGGATGACGTACTTTATCGAAGAAGCTAATTTGACTATTTAAATTATTTTGTATTGGCTGCTTGTTTCTTCATTAAGACTATGTTGAAGAAGGGCTTTTATGTCTAATACCCAAACTTACGAATGTACCTTTCAACTATCGGTACATTGTGACAATTGTGTTTAAATTCTTACGGTTTTTGAAAGCGCTTATGTTTATGTGTGTACAATTATTGTTTGACATACACTTTACATGTGTATCACATTTGCTATCAAGGGTTTGCAATGTCTTCTCAGGCTTAAGTCTCTGCTTGAACGTTATTTTCTTTTATGTATATCTGCCTTGTTATACAACTCTGACATAGGAATTGCCATAAGAGTTCAAACTCTTTCGATCAATCAGAAGATAGAATTTAGGGGTTTTATTTCATTTTACTCCAACAGTGTGTGTGAACAGAGTTAAGAAGCACAGGTTGAAACTATAGAATACTTTTATATACAATGCTGTTATTTTTATAACATGAATTACTAACTAATCAAAGAGAATGGCCCTGAAAATGGTTTTCACAGAATAAATTGCACAGGATAGTTGTAAATTAGTTACTCAAAACCATAGTGTCACTGCTTTTGTCCTGGATGGATTTTTCGGGCACTTCGGAAGGAGGTACAGCCGTTGGTCTCGTGTAGGAAATTTGTGACACATAAAACAACTTGCCGCCTGACAAACAGGCCTCTAGCAATATTCAGCTGCCTTTTACGCCCGTGTATAGAATGGGACGCTGAGAACTACGATGGTAAAACACCGTCCACAAAAACTCAGATGTGTTACACTCACATGACTTCCTCTACTCTTGTACTAACTATTCTTACAAACTCTTATTCCTCTATCGTCTTCATGTTAATACAAACATTTGTAGAAATTGTCTTATTACAAATTTTCTTGCAGCTGCAAGGGGAGTCTGGGAACACAATAGGCTTTAAGCAATAGTCCAATGTTTTAAAGCTGGTCGTTATATGAAGGCGTTGAAATTCCGTTCTATACAATCAGTTTTGTTCTCCAGTCTTCGCAGACTTTGTTTGGTACTTCTGGACTGTAGCTGGATATGATTTCAGACCTGAGAGGTTTCAAACATCTTCCGAACGTATTTTTGATGTTCAAAAGCAGTGTGACTCGGAAGACTGCTTAAAGCAGGTATTCATAAAGTACTCCTATTGTGATAAAAAACTCTGCTTTTGGCACTTTGTCCTCTGTGGACATGTTCATCCTTGTTATCTTTTGCCAAGAGCTACCAACAACCCATTTTTTAACTCGGTGACTGAACATGCGCCATATTGGAAAGTACAGTGTAATTGTCGACGACAAATATTGTGCGCATATTTGTAACGCACATGTAAAACTCCTACATGCAAACCACAACTTGGTGATTGCGAACGCAACTTGCGCTAATTCCCATAGTCCATGTTATGGATTTGTAAGCTATTGCTGGAACTGCCACCGTCTTGTATAATTTCATTATAGTATTTTCTGACTTTAATATTCAAAATTCTATTTAGTGTTCCTGTTATATAATTAAACTTATTTAGTTTATTATTTATATCTATTTTCATTGTATACTTATATTATAGTTCACAGTCTAGAAAGTCAAAGTTTGTCACCTGGGTTATTGGTTTGTCTCGTAATATTATCTTTGAACGAAATGGATGAGAACCCTTCGAAGTCATCGTATATTATTTTTTCAGACGATCTTTCCATATTATTTGTTTTGATATTTCGCTTAATTCATATAGCATTCTTCGAAATTCGTCTTCTGTTTTCGCTATTGAAACCTGGCCATCTGCGAAGGCTAATGTTTTTCTTATTAAATTTCCTAAGTTAATTCCTCCTACTCTTATTTGTTTCCATGATCTTATCATGGCGTCAAAATATATAATGAAAGGAGTGGTTGTCTAACATTTCGTCTTGTTTTTATTGGCTCCCTTTTATTTACATTTATTTTTGTTTTTTCATCATTTTTTAATTGCTGCTATAAAATGCTGTGGGATTCCTCCTTCACTTTCTCTACTACGTATAGTAAGTAGAGGAAGTATTGTACTCCACCCAAAAATTCGGTGTCGAGATTTCACCGGAAATATATGTTTTGAGGCCCCCTCGTGTGTGTGCATGTGTATGTATGTCTACTATAGTCCCACATTTCCCTTGTACCTACAAGAAAGTGAGCAATGAGATAATATCTATAAATGTTTATCTCGACGAACATGAAGAAGATACAGGAATAACAATTTGCAGGAATAGTTGAGAGTAGAGAAAGTTATGTGAGTGGAACACATCACAGTGTATTCCACAACTTTGGTCTACACTTTATCAAAAATATTCATATTATATATAAACAGGATATTCGTGTTTAGGTTAAATTCCTTTTATATAGCTAAATTATAATGAGCCTGTAGACAATGAACACACACAAATTCGTGATTAGCCCAGAACGCTATTCCGCGGAAGCACTTTAAATGAAGGATTTTATGAATCATGTGCCCTAAGCTCAACACTATTTTGCTGATGTTTGTCCCCTCTCTGGCAGTGTAACATTGTGCTTGTTGAACTTAGACTGGTCAGCACCAGTCGTGGTTACGGTGGAAAAGAATAGTGACATATTGATCTTCAGCAGGTTAGCTGGGTCAACATGGCCTAGCGCCGAACACTGTTGCAATATTGCAACTTCTTACAGCCATAACATAGATCAATTCCAATTGATTTTCATCCAGTGAGCCTGGCATGCATACATGTTATCAGCATCACACTGGCGAGAGTGTAATGCTAAACTATGATTTGATATCGAGCCTTACGATGCTCAAATTTACGGCTATAAAGTAATTCTTAGACTGGCTATTTTACTCAAGCCGGATTATAATAGCACGTCCTCCTTGCGGATGCGCTAACCTAAACGTTTCTGAACACTCAAGTACTCATGCGCAGTAAAAGCAGTTAACGGGCAAAACAAAAATGGCAAAGTGATTGGGCGAATATTCCAGTGAGCATGTGAAGATTTTAAATAAAGAGGTGAAGTCAAAAAATACAGGAAAGAGCAAGTCATGTGTATGGAATCAGTTTCAGACTAACGCAACTTCGTTCGTCTATATTTATCAGATATCTAATTCCTCATTTCCTTGGACTAAACGCTAAAATTATTGTTGTTCTCACAGCCTGCTGGATTAGATGTGCCAACTGTGAAAGTACATCTTAACAATACCCATCTGTGAAATTTTTACTGGGTTGATTTGGAATTTTAGTACAACAATTACTACATAGTGAGGAGTAAATCTGCCAAAATTCATACATTTAGTAAAATTAGTTCATAATATATTAATATTTTACTATGATGTTTTAATATTTTAGAAATGGTTTCCCATGATGCAATTTTGTTTTGAAAAGCTTTGTTCTTTAACATAATGTTAGCAAATTGATGAGATAATTTTTAAATTTTTTTAGTAGTTTGGATAAAAATAAAATTTAACATTTAAGTTCATTATTTTTTTCATTTAAATTTCAAAATGTAAACTTCAATATTTAATTACTCAGAAGTTATTCATGGTCTGAAAAAATATCTTATCATTTATTTCTAATGTTATTTCTAAGCAAGTACACCAAATTTTATGCACATGTACTCAAAATTGTATCGTGTGGGGCATTGTAAAGGGCAAACAGTGCTAAAAATAAAAATATGAGAAAACTTTGTTGAACTGGTAGCAAGGAAAATGAAACTATATTGATTTACATGTACTTGACCACCAGATAATCAGTTCAACAGCCACGTGACATAGTTAAAGAGTTCGCAAGGTTATAAAAAGCACATCAAAATAAATCAGAAGGTTTATACTATTTGATAAAACAAAAATCCATTTTTGTCATTTTTTGAAATGTTTAGCCTTTTTAAACAGATGTGTATCCTTAATTATGACCTATGAATGTTATTGTAACTTGTTCAGTTTTAAATCACTATTAATATTAAATAATAGGTAGGTATTAAATAAATGCGTTATTAATTACTTCGCGGAATACTATAAATAAATACCACTTGAAGTTTTCATATTTGGGATAATTTAATTTAATTTTATACATCTGCTTGTAAATGTATAGTGGTATATGTACATATTCATCTATGCAATCTTTTGTGTATTTTTATGAATTTTCCCTTATTTTTTTCAATTACTAAGCATTTATTTTTATCCTGAATTCAGAAAAGCAACATTGTATTTAGAATTCAGCATTTTTGTAGTCATTTTTGTAGGTGTATGTTCGTTTATTATATAAATTATTTCCAAATTACCGCAATATCTATTAAACTAATTGTTTATTAATGGGCTTCTTCCTCCTTCAATGTCTATGTTAAAAGCTCTTTAGATTGGCTTCATTAGAAGGATTACTTGGTTTTCAAATTTAGTGTTTACTCAAACTTTTGAACACTTTTTCCCTGACATTACTTCTCCAGTGTACAGAAAATGAGCCGAGTTCTACAGATATTCTTGGTTTTCTTCAGGAGATTCTTGTTCGAACGAACGGAAGGAACAGGCAATTATTTTTCGTTTGGAAGAGCGGCATATCTTGCATTACTAGTCCAAAACGCATTTCGTGACTAAGCCGGTAATTTTTACTTTCCCTACTACGTATGATAAGTAGGGGAAGTATTGTTTTCAACCCAAAAATTTGATATCGACATTTCACCGAAAATATATGTTTTGAGGCCCGCTCAATAAAACAGCATTTTTAAAAAAAGGTGTGTGTTTGTGTGTGTGTGTGTGTGTGTGTGTGTGTGTGTGTGTGTGTGTGTGTGTGTGTGTGTGTGTGTGTGCGCCTGTGTCCATCTACATGTGATCACCATAACTAAAAACGAAAAGTCGGTTAAAAAGTTGGTATTTAAGTTTTGTATATTTAAAGGATGCGAGACGAAGATTTTTAAGAAATTCTCCACGCCCTAAACTACCCGATACGTACAAACATTTTCGAAAATTGTCATTTGCTCGAAAATGGCTCTAACGATTTAGATTAAAATGCCCTATGTTTTAGATATATGAAACGTATATTATGAATTTCCTGGCTATAGCTTATGTAGTCCCGATTACCCTTGATGCCTTTTGCATAACTTGTAAATCGTAAGAGATAGACCAAATCGTACTATACAAAAATGGAGATCTCGTTAAAACACATAGGTACTTTATATTTTTATTGTGGAGTGAAACATTTCGGAGATATTCCTCGATATTTGTGTGAGTTTTGCATTACTTCTTCTTCTTTTTCTTTTTTTTTTTTTTTTTTTTTTTTTTTTTTTAATTTAAGGTTGTCATTCACTTTTTATCTCTTGGTCGTGCAAAGGGAACGGGATTTCAGAGTCTTCATATAGCGACCAGATTTATAAGATTTGACTATCGCTCAAAAAAGCCTACTGTATTCCCATATTCCCCTTGCACCTACAAGAAAATTTACAGTAAAATAATTTCTGTAAAAGTTTATCTCGACTAACATTAAGAAGATAGAGGAATAAGAGTTTGTAATAACAGTACCAGAGTTGAGAAAATCTTGTGAGTTCAATACATTAGACTTTAAACCAAATGTTCTTCTCAATAGTGTGTGCGCGTCAGAAAGTCTTCTATCGACATGAAAATAGAGCCTAAAACGATGCTAATTAGTAAAATTTGCTCCAGCCACAGTCTGAAACTTGCTTATGCATTTTATTTTCTTAGCACATGAATCATACGGATGTAAAAAAAATATTCACAGTCGCATTTTTTTCTTACACTTTAAATGTGTTATACATTTGTAAGAGGCATATTGCTAGACATTCAAATGGACCCCGAGAAACCGTCTGCCACAAAGCTTTTTCTCCTTCCAAATGAAATAAACTGCATCGTATTATGGAAACGAGACCCATGTACTACTGAAGAAGTAATCACAAGAAGCGATTCCGCTCAATGCAAAGGAAACTCGCAGAAGAAAATGGAATTTCTTGGAAAATGCGATACATGGGAATGCTCAACACTTTCAGACAGAAAAACAGTTTGTGAAAGTGAAATTTAAAATGTACCGTAACGCTTCAAAGAATAAAACAAAACAAGAGTTCCTTTTGTATCTAACGGGCATTCCGTAACATCTTTATCAAAAAAGAAGGGCACGTTAATGGCGAATTGTACAGCATTTGAATAGAGGAACTGATAGCATAGCTTCTTACAAGAAAACAAGGCAAGTGTTTGGGTGATTCATTGCCTCACTGTCAACGTTTTATGACGTTACCATAACTCAGGTATTTGTCGAAGATAAACCTTTTCAAGGTAGCTGCGTTTTGTTCTGAGCCAAGGACTGGTTATTTACAAAATATGATGTCCACACTCTTTAGATTTTTGTGACCAAATAATTTGTGTCTAAGGTTCGCGCCGAACCTCCTACATATGACCTGGTGGTAGCGTCCCTGCCTCACGTCCAAGAGGTCGCGAGTTCGAATCTCGCTTATGGTACGTTCTCCGGATAAGCGTTTTACCGAGGTTCTCCCTTATCCTGAGAAGACAAATATCGGGTAACATGAAGCTCTATGGACCTCGGGCTCCTTTGAACATCATTTCACCCATTTCATTCATTCACCGTCCGATATGACACTACGTTGGACGACATTAATAATAACAGCTACTACATATGACCTTGAGAGGCTCCACAGCTGTAGCGAATCACACACGTTGCCTAGTCAGAACTAGCTTCGTCTCGCTTAGTAATTACTAGATTAACGCTCGGAAACTAATAGTTCATTACAACCTTAAAACTTATTTCAGATATAAACAGTATGGTCGTGCAAGCATATACGAAAAAAGAGCGTAATTTTAGATCCAGCCGTTCGGTATTTATACGCAATTACATTTATGCGTATTTTGTCACTACTGAAGCTGATTCTGAGCTGTTAACAGAGGTGTGAATAAGTGTACCATCATGCTTCCCCCTTCCCCTAATACACCCCTAATTACACTGATCAGGGGACGGAACAGGTAGCTAATGTGCAGTTCTATGAACTTATAGAAGCTTGTAACATCTCGCTAAGTGAAGCAAGTGATTGTGATAGTGACAGAAGAAGAAAAAATAGTGTTTTGCGTAGTGAAGCACAAGTTGTTTATAGCGTGCACTGTTGTTTCTAAAAGAAACTGGAGTGACAAAGAAAGGTGCAAACTTGATTTTAAAAAGTATTAAGAGTTAACTGTTGCAGCGTTTTGGGATAAATTAATCCATTGCTATTGTCATTTCTTAATTTAAATGATTAGCCAAATGTTACTTAAGTGTTGATCTACATTTTCACTTAATAGCTCTCTGTAAACCGCAGAGTAAAACGCTATTCTTACGCTGCGCACAAGCTACTATTTCTCTCTCTTTCCCGCACAAGCACACGATATAGCTACGTTGTAGCGCCCTCCTATTGGCCACTGCTGTACGTAGGAGATTTGATGCGGATAATAATGCGGTGGAATGCAGTTATAGACCCTTTAGGAAAACGAGAAGCGGAGTACGAAAACCTTTGTGGCTGCAAACTACAAGAGGAGTTTATATGAAGATCTAGAAAGTTCAATACACGTTATGGATAACATAACATTGGTGGGCACTTGCTGGTACTAGATAGTCTCACATCCTTTAAGGAGGACGCTTATAAGTTGGTTACTACGTCACTGGAGTAAACTGAGCAGAAGCTGAAGTAAAAGGTATATATTACGAAGGGGCAGAACACCACACGAAGACCATCTGGCCATCAGTACTTCCATTGTAACCACTGCGACGGAGGAATGAACGGAGAGACCCAAAGGTTGATCAGATCCGGATGACGAAAGGTTCAGGTATGGATGTGGTCCCTAACGTTACCATTTCGAATGCATCCGACGCCCACCGAGAACACCCATTAGCCACTAACCCCCAGTGCCCCCCCCCCCCTGGTGGGGTTCTGTCGGAGGCGTGTCCTCACTGGGCAGTCCCAATCATGCCAGCACACATCCACCGATCAGCCGCAACACTGTCGCCTGGTCCCACAGCTGCAAAGCAGATGGCAATGAAGGGTATTATGGGTACTGGAAATGAGAGACAGGAAAGTCGTGGTGAAAGAGAAACCACCTCAGCATTCGCCTACCGATTCGGGCACTCACGAAAAACCCTCGGGTCAAAGTGAACGGTCGCCGGGGTTTGAATCTGGGACTTCCTGAATGCGAGCCTGACATGTTACAGTGGAGCCAACATGCTCGGTCAGCGTAACCTAAGTCCAATTGCAAATTCATTGTTGTTGTCTGTGGAAAATGTTGAAATGATTCGTGCCAACAGTTCCCACCTAACAGATGCAATAAGAAAGAATACTCCACGACTACTCTCCAATATTTATGCTACAGATGTTCATGGAGTATTGAGAAATGTTCACCACGGGAATGCCCAGTCCAGAAGCACAGAGATATTATTTTCAACGCTTTGAAGGATCAAGGTGAGCATAAAGTATTTATAATGTAACGCTGGCCGTGGCGCACAACAAATGACTCTCGGGGCCGGACTATCTTACCCCATCGGCGGTGCGTGTATCAAAGGCGCTCAAGATGAGGCTACCTCGTGCACCTATTGTGAACACGTGACAACAATTAGAGCAGCAAAACAAAAAAGAAAAGTGTCCAGCAGCCGGGGTATTTCAGAAGATTGAGAAAGGTACATGTTACATCATCTCCGCTATATAAACAGGCAAGGCGACTAGCAGCAGTAATGAGTTACAGTGTCGTGAAGAAAGATAGCGAAGCAGTTAATGCGTGTTGGGTGATTGTATCATCACAGTCAACTTGAGAGACCGAGAAAAGAAAGGAATGAGTCACGGTCACAGGAATACAGCTGTAAGTTGTAATATCGTGAACGAGTGTAGACGGTGATTAACGTTATTAAAAGAGAACTGCGTTGTTGTGCATTGAGTTAGAAGACAAAAAAAATCTGTGTTGCACTCAAATCACTTTTTCTACTCTTGTACTAACTATTCCTACAAACTCTTATTCCTCTATCTTCATGTTAGACGAGCAAAACATCTGCAGAAATTATCTTATTGGCAGTCTTCTTGTAGATGTGAGGGGAATATGGGAATACAGTGAAATTCCATTATCTTTACACGGCCAAGAGATAAAGTGAATAACAACCTTCCACTTGAGAAAAGCATAAGTATTGCAAAAGCCACACAAATAACAAGGAATATCTCCGAAATGGTTCACTCCATCAAAACATGCATTGGGACATAAGCTGTGTTTTAATGAGATCTACATTTTTTCTATAATAAGATTTGGTCTATCTCTTACGCCTTACCAGGTACGCAAAAGTCATTAAGAGAAAATAGATCTATGAACTAGAAAATTTAAAATATACATTTCATTTGCCATAAAAATATCTCAAACATATGCATCTTAATCAAAATCGGTAAGAGCAATTTTTGAGAAAATCAAAATTTTCGAAACAATTTCTGCGTGGAGGGCAGTTTATGGTGGAGGAATTGTCTACCAAATCTTTGTGTCGTGTCCTTAAAATATATTAAACCTCAATACCAACTTTGCTTTTTAACTGACTTTTCGTTTTTGAGTTATGCTGTTCACAGACACACACAGGCACACAAACACACAGACAGAAAAATTAAAATTATTTTGTTGTTTAACGACGCTGTCAATTGCTAGGATCACATCAGCGTCACCGGTGTGCCGGAATTTCGTCCCACAGGAGTTCTTTTACAGGCCAGTAAATCTACTGACATGGAGCGTTTTTAAGCACACTTAACCATCGGTCTGGGCCGGATTTGAACCCGCGACCTTGAGATCAGTAGGCCAGCGTCTAACCAACTGAGCCACACAGACCGACCACACAGACAAACAGACAGACAGACAGACACAAACACACATGGACCTTTTTCTGAAATTATTTTTTATGGATTCAGGGGGCCTCAAAACATTTCCCGTGAAATCTCGACATCGAATTCTTAGGTCGAACACAACACTTCCTCCACTTGTTGTACGTCGTAGAGAAACTCAAAAAGTAATTGGACTGGACGTTTGTCGTTTTTGTCACAGTATTGCTTAATGTATTGCTTATTATATTGCTTATCTTTTGGAAAGATAAATACGGCGAATCAATTCTCCACTGCTACAAAGGTGACGAGTACCAAGTACCGTCCAAGTTACGATACGATGGCTTCTTATCAGTGAAATTGAAACACAAAATCACACTCTCGTTCTTTGTATTCACTTTATTAGGTACTTGGTTACATTGTCCTTATTGCAGAACTTAGATTACCGGGGCAGGGGGTGGAGGAGGGAACGTTGTGACCACCACTGGCTACAAAATGTCCGAGCAATTTTTGAAAGAAATTTATCATAAATTTAGGTAGCTATTATATCTTGTCATGTTTACAAAGCTAATATTTAACACCACTTTTTTACACGAATCACATTAGATATTATGCCAGTCCTTATTACAGAACTTATACTACCAAAGGCGGTGACCACCACTGGTAACAAAGTGTCTCCGCAATTTTTAAAACAAATTTGTTTTAAAATTGGATACTAGATCTTGTCATCTTCCAAGAATCACATTATACCGACGTAGTAGTACTTTATGACCACCTTGATATTTCATTGTTTCTCAAAATGGCCAACAACGAAGACTGGGAAAAAAAAAAAAAAAACAGAATGGTAATGCTAGGGTTAACATTACAAAAGACTAAAATTTAGTTATATTAGTTGGTATTGACCCAAAAATATCTAGCTAGACTCTGAACGTATACAACTTCATTTATCAGATATCACGTGACCTTTCAGCCGCCACTGCGCCGGGCATCTTCAGAATTATATTGGGTTCCCGAGATTTTTTGCACGAGCGACTCCTGCATTCACGTGCGTCACAGATGGGCAATTGATTGACAGACCATACACGCCAACCCCTCTTTCTCAAGTGCTGGCTTTTCAGAGACTTAGAATATTCTATAAAGTTCCAGGAGACCAAAATCCTGTTATCGATTCCAGAACAGTCCGGTAATCGCTGCAGATTTTCCACTTTCTCCCTTCTCCCCGCAAAGATTCCACATCGGCCTTTAGGACCACTATGCCAGATAATGCCGTGAATCCTTTTGTTACAATACTCCAAAATGTAAAGCGTATTCGTGGGTCACATTTAAAGAAGCACATTAGTTTTAGTAACTACATTTCTGATAAATCATTGTGATTAAAAAGTATTTATTACATTTTTGGAAAGGTTTTAATACCAATAAAAAGTATTTTTTTCCCCCCATTTTACAATTAAAATAGGGTCCTGAAATTTGGTATAGTTTTTCTGTGCCTATGCAATAAAATGGTGCGTTTATGTTCCAAAATACTAGTGTTTATTTGAAATGTGAGTCTTTTCCTACTTAGAATAGAATAAAAAGAAATATTACTAATAATTAAAACAACAACAACAAAAAAGATATACTTGTATGTATCAGTGCAATCAACAAACCAATGCACAGTTTTCTTTAACGAGTTATACTCTGCGTGATTGTTATGAAGGGTTTACTCCAAAGTACAGAAACTGATATATGGAGAAAATAAGCGATTTAATATTTTGGAACACAGTTATAAGAAATATTGCTTGTTTCATATCCATAGGCTTGACACTTCAGTACAATCTTCAGGGAAAAGCAATAGAACTCTCAAATTCACCGCGGTACATTGTTGTTTACACTCACAACATAATACTCTTGAAAACAAGTTCTTCAAAACATTACTGCCAGCTAGAAGGTAATCTGGCTCTGTACACAGGAGAGCACATGTAATACTTTCAATTGTAGAGTTATTAGCATAAGTCTTCATTTTTACCTGCTGTAGTATGTCTCCAACTTCTTCCAGGTAGAAGTTCAGCTTTCTTTTTCTCTATCCTTTCACTCCACACTTTTACCATTATATTTGCTAAAAAGACACAAGTGATACAAAAAATCAACTACACACATGGATGGTTTGGCTGTTTTATAATCAACATAATTCTATTGTTATATTATATATAGTAGAATATATATATATTCTATTTTTGTCTACCAATAGTAGCACTAGCGCAATAAGAGTAGCCAAAATCTATATTTTATAGGCAAGTGTCTCATTAAAATCTAAAAACCACAAATAGACAGAGCCTTAGCTACCAACTGAAATTGACAGATTTGCCACACCCACTTTTCACTGCAAGCGTCTAAATAATTTTGAAATACAGAAATTTCCAGGTGGATTTGACACTTAATATTTATTGACCATATTCTAGACATGTTGAAGGCAATATTCCTTCAATAAACGCTTTCCGAAAAAGAAAAGCATTTTTGGTCATTTTGATGTCAGTGTCCCCTTAGGGGTTATAGAAGAAATACATTTTTTATGTTTTAGGCTCCGAGGTAACGAGGGTCACATTCGGCGGCTCCTAGATTTGATTCCCATCGGGTGGCCACTCTGACCATATTTTTCTTTTTTCCATCATTTTCTTACAACTTTGTTGTCCCATATGCTTCACAATTGTTGGGCCACGCGACGGCAATTGGTGCGTTGCGGCAGGAAGGTAGAGTTTGAGCTCTGTAAAGAGTTCTCCCTGGTGCTTGCCTGACCAGCTGGGGCCCATTCCTAGATCTGAATCATTCACTCCAGAAGCTCCCTGGTTGGAGATGGCTAAGACAGGACGATCAGCGTCAGAACTGGTGTTATTCTGGAGTAGTTAGGGACCCCGACCTTGCTAGAGTGCATCGTGATCCGGATCTGGTCACCCTTTATTCCACCCTCCCTAGGGTCACGTTGAAAGCACAAAGGGCCTACACAGGCCTACGCGCGGTGCTGTACTTCACTGTTTGGTGGCTTCTACCTCTGACTAATTCTAATCCCAGTCCTATTTATGAACAGAACTATCGATAGTTAAAAATTGTTGTATTAGAATACTGAATAGAATATATTGTGACGCCGGGCACGATGCACAACAAACGACGGTCGGGGCCAAGCTGCTTCACATCACATACCAGGCCGGCGAGCAAACAAAGGCACAAGGTCAAGCTTCCCCACACACTCATGCGAGCGAAACATTACTAACAACAATCAAGTAGCAATAAAAAGGGTTTTCAGAGCCTTCGAGAAAGATCTGGCTACGTAATCGCTGGCGTGTTTGCAGAAGTCGAGATAGGTCCATGTGAGGTCATCCCCGCTTTAAAAGGAGACCAGGAAATAGAAGAGTTACAGACATATGAGTCGGTCAGTGTGTCAGTGAGTGCGAGACAGCTGTGTGTATGTTTGTGGGAGGCGGTACGTTGCGTCGAAGTAAACAGGATTTAAGGGCCGTCAAGTTATTGTAACGTCGGAGTTAGTGTATGAGAGTCAAGGAAATTGAACAAAGATACTGAAAGGGCTGAGTCAAGGTGACGAGAAGTAAGCAGTTGCCAGTTATGGTATCACGAAGAGCTGTAGACTGTTTACAACCACTAGGAAACTGCGTATCCGTGCAAAAGTTTAGAAGATAATAAAGTGATAGAAAGGTAATTGCACTGTTTTTCTCATTTTGTTACACTGGTGTCAGGAGTGGGACGCGAGCGCCACCACGTTGAAGGAATTATTTACCGAAATCAAGAACATGAAATCCGGAACAGAAAAATGGAGACAGAAAATGGAAAACGTAAACTCCGAAATGCAAGAAATGAAATCCCGTTGGACAAAATGGGGGCAAAAATGAAATCCGGAATAGACAAAATTGGAAGCAAAGTAACTGGGCTGAACATTTATCATTTTTGTCGCAATATCAAATACAAATTATATGTTTTTCATAAAGTTCTACGTTTTCTATTTGAACGATGCTTCACTAGTAACAAAAATGCAATTCAGAACAAACTTCTAAGTCTAGAGCTGATTATTATTCATCATTGGACTAGACGACCCGGTGAACTTCGTACCACCTAAAATTGATTTAATTGTAACTCTTCATAAGTGATTATGAGTCAACCACCCAATTCACTGAGATCGATAATATTAGACGCATCGTATACGGGTTGAATGTTCGTTTATTAAATGATACTCGTTTGTAATTGAAATGAATTTAATGTTTTTTATTTACATGAAAGTTAAATATAGTCAACATGCAATAAAAAGTTTCCTGATTAACTAGTTTCTTTTCTCTTTCCCCCCTTTCCTTTGCGTAAATAAACAAAGATGACTTTCCAACGCGTGACATACAGTTGTCCATACGCGAAACAAGGAAACTCCAAGTTAATTCCACAAACTTTCAATGACTGGCTTTGTGATTCATTGATGGTAATCGCGAAGGCCAGACGCACGGGGAATTGCAGCCGTTTGAAATCGAATGGCAAGTCCGTTGGACTCATCAGAATGCGCGGAATCAAAACATCTCTCCTTTGTACTTTCCCATGATAATCGTTGCCTCGATGATGTTCTTCATAAGTTTTCTCAGAGCAAGTCTCGATCTATTGCACGGAATTGTTATCACAGTTTAACTTAGCTTAAGAAGTTTAAAAACTAATTCTTCGATTTTCATAAAACACGTTTGTGGTTATATCTAAACCTGCAAATTCAATTTTTGAGCTTTTGCGAGACTAACGCACGGCAATTGCTTTATATATACATATAAATTTATAAATTGATAGTAAATTAGACTGATGCTTGTCCTACTTAACTTCAAAATTAGAAAAACAACCACCTTGGATTAAACTTAAGGTGGTTTTGTGCTTTAACTGTGTCTGCTATCAAGTGACTGCTTGAGAAGAGCAGCTCGTTTGCTCATGTGCTGCCGGAAGTTCATCAGACGTGGTGAGATACTCTGCAGTTTTAATGCGCCTCCGGAATGGCAGGAAGAGGGTTTTTCTTTACTGTAAAGGAATTACGAATTAACGTTACACAGAAAAAGCAGCTTGCGACTCTGCAATTGTGGTTCGGAAAAGTATGGCCAGCTACTGTGTTAAACTCTTATAGCATTACATTAGTGAAGTACACACAAGTAAATTATACAGTACTTTTAAAGCACCCTAATGTAGCCTTTTCCACTTATTTGATTATTTAATAAAAGAATCATCAGTTGCCATGAGCAATACTTTTTGTACCAAGGTGATATTTGCTTTGTAAAGTATAACAATGGGGTTACACGACATCGCTTTAAAAGAAGGTGTAAATTGACAGGTAGGATATTATAAAAAAGAATACTATAGATATTAGAATTAAGAATTTGGAATAAATAATATATTAATACAGCATAAATATATTATACTAATGAAATAATTTGACAAAACTACACTGGTATTCTTTCAAAATTAAAATGTTTCTTATAGACAATTTTAAAAAGTAATCTTCACAGATAATCACTTGAAACTTTGCACATTGTTTAATCACAGTAAAATAATTCCTTATCAGGATAGCTTTCTCAGCCTCTTTATTTTAACATTTTTTTTAAAAAATAGTGTTTCAAAATTGATATTTCTTTCCAACTGTAAAATATACCTTAGAAAAATAAAAAATAAACCCCAGCACAAAATCTCTTACTATGCTAAGGCCTACCGCCCGGCCACTACGTCTCCCACCTCTGCCAATTACAGGCGTCATGAGTGGGGTGCAGTACTGGAGGGTAGGACGTGGTCAGCGCCCCGGGCCCTTCCGGCCGGTTATGCGGTCTTCGCGACCAGGGACCACTACTTCTTAATCAAGTCGCTCCTTAATAGGCCCCTCAGGAGCCTAACGAAGCTGAGAGCACCCCGAACGAGGTGTCCCAGCGGGAGAAAATCCCCACACCGGCACCGGGAATCAAACCTGGGTCTAATAGCAAAGTTTCATCAAACTCAATCACACAATTTTGGAAATTGGGTACATACATTTTCAAAACTGTAACTTTCGCATAAGGAATTGCAAATTAAGTTTCACGTGACAATAAAAAAGAAGGCTTTGTTGTTCTTGACTTCAGAGACCTCAATATGAATAGATACTAAGAATCAAGATGGCCTTTGTTCAGAAAGTTTGGTTTAAGTACAAAAATATGCTGACCACTGGAGCCCCATATAGCTATACCAAGAAGGCCTTGTGTGCCTTTTGTAGCAAGAAAGCACTGGCATTGTAACCATCATCTGTGGCTAAGGGGGCGTACAAGTTGGCTATGCTATGAAATTTCAATATCTTCTGGTAAAATTTCAAAATAAACCTTTCAGACATATTTAAATATCAAAGAAAAATACAAAAGGAAAATAGTTCAAGTGTCCAAGAAAATGGCTCACTTATAACAGAAAGTATTATCTCAGCAAAAGCTGTTCGACGTAAACTTGATGAGTGAGTGAGTGAGTGAGTGAGTGAGTGAGTGAGTGAGTGAGTGAGTGAGTGAGTGAGTGAGTGAGTGAGTGAGTGAGTGAGTGAGTGAGTGAGTGAGTGAGTGAGTGAGTGAGTGAGTGAGTGAGTGAGTGAGTGAGTGAGTGAGTGAGTGAGTGAGTGAGTGAGTGAGTGAGTGAGTGAGTGAGTGAGTGAGTGAGTGAGTGAGTGAGTGAGTGAGTGAGTGAGTGAGTGAGTGAGTGAGTGAGTGAGTGAGTGAGTGAGTGAGTGAGTGAGTGAGTGAGTGAGCGAGTGGAGTTTAAGGACCCGTCGACAACCAGGTCATTTGGGCCCTAGTGAAAATGAAGAAAACAAAGGTCTCATATATTTGCAAAGAAACAAATCAGATAACATGAATACACATAAGCTGTTATACTTAACAGTGGTACCAATTTTAGAGCAAAACTTACCCTAAATGATTGGTTACAGTTTACCTCTCTACTTCAATTTCTAAACGTACATTCAAAATATAAGCATTGCAGCTACAATGATAAGGCAGTGCCTTATATTTGACTCTTGGCCGGCTATTTCGCTACCCACTGCTGTCGCAGGAGCGCACGTCTGCCCGCCAAGTTGCATATTCACAGACCCGCAATTCAGCGCAAAGATCTACATGCATATAATAACCACATACCTTTATTACAGATGGTGTTGGGAGCGGTGTCCTTAAAGAAAATTTCCATTTACACGCATTAATTCTTCTTATGAAATTACAGTAATTTCTCTTCTAAGATTGTCTTTCAGTTTTTCCAAGGTATGCTGGTTGTTCCGATAAGCTTTATTTTTGAAGTTCCCCCATAGATAAAAGTCGCATACATACGGATTGGGTGATGGCTCTGTGCAACCAAAGTTGAATTTTTTCACATAGGAAGCATGGTTTTCCTCCAATGGCCATGTATCAACACAAAAGGGATAATGGAATGCATAAAAACCCAATATTTTACACTAGATGTCATTGGATGACCAGAAAACTGGCGTTTAGTGTGCTGTGAATGCGTACCGAATTATAGGACTTATAATATTCTTTGAGGAAACAGTTAATGAACAGAAGTACAGAGATACCATAATGAAATCATTCCTGGAATAGTTTTATGAGATTGAATGTACATCGGAATATTTTCACCAAGATTCGCCTACAGCACATTCAGTTGATCTATTGTTTAAATTAGTTGAGGAAAGTTTGGAAGATAGAGTCATCAGTAAAGGAATATACAGTTAAAGGAGAAAGTCACGGACAGAGAATTACACTTATTATTTGTAGACTTAATAAAGGCATATGATAATGTCCGGCTGCAAAAGTTATTCAAATTTTTGGATGAAACACCTGTTAATAAGAACATAAAGGCATCAATAAAAGCATTAGACGAAGAAAATATTTCAAAGGTTAAAATAGGGCATAAAATTACACAGATTCAAATTCACTAAAGGATTGAGACAGGGATGTAGTCTCTCCCCAGCACTTTAAAATCTGCCTCCAACATGTACTAAGAAACTGGAAAAGAATATGGCAAAGTATGGGAATACAAATTGAAAACACATTAATTTATGCATTAAATGTTGCAGATTATCAGGTAATATAATCATAGCACAAATCACGACATAGAATGCATGGCAGGAAAATTAAAGGAAGCATATAAAAAATGGCGTTTGCAAATAAACATCAGTAAAACAAATTACCTATGCATTGGAAAGGAAGTAGAACCCTTGAAATTTATAGATGGCCAAGAAATTTCACCCTGTTTGGAGTGCACTTATTTAGGCACCAAAATTGATAAATTTGACAATACAACGGAAATTAAAAACCAAATTACTCAAACCAGGAAAGCCATAAAACCGTTTTAGTGGACTAAATATATAACAAAGAATAGAACATTACAGATTACTGAACTATTGAACAAAGTATCCTCGTATATGGATCAAAAGTTTGGTAATTATCACACAAGGAAATCAGCAACATTTTAGCTACGGAAATGGACGTTTTGAGATCATCTAAAAATCAAGATTCGAAAAGGTTCAAAATGAGACAGTGAAACAGATTATGGCGGTAAAAGAAGATTTGGATATTTTGGATATTATTAAATAAAAGATTATGTTGGTATGGACAGGTTAAAAGAATGCTAGAAAGTAGACTACCTAAATTAATAACGGAATGCGTAGGTACCACCAGAAAGAGGAAAGAGGGGACGCCCAAAGAGGACCTGGCTGGAAGGAGTTGTAACAGCAATGAAATCCAGAGATTTGGAACAAGAAATGTGGGAGGACATATGGGTACCGGAACACGGCGACAACTGTTAGGACACCCGAACATATTCACCACTTAGCCTGCCCTGAAGTAGTGACAAGATCAACTGTGGAAAGAGTCGTTTCTCAAAATTATGAAACGAACCTTCATCGTTATTCGTGTGCGCCCTGTAAGTTCTTATTGCGCCCTCTATAGCAAGTACACACATTACACACTCAGTAACGTGCCATAGCCTGTGATGTAATTGCATCAGCATTTCTGTGACCACCAAGAGAGCTATTTGGAATCATTCTCAGCCTGTTGCATGTTTAAACAGATTATGTTATTAAAGATTTTACCGAGGATTCAGCCCGACGTAATAACATGTTAGATAGATTTTCCCCGACCTGTTCTTTCCTTAATTAAATTATAAGCAGAGAAAATGCAGTCCTGACACAGTGTAATCTGAAAGCAAGCTTATGGGTACAAATTATCAATTTCCTGCAATGGCGAATACAATTCTGCTTGGCTGTGCCGAATTCAGCGCGGTGCTGGAAACCTGATACACATACTTGAAAAAAATCTGTAATATGAGCAATTCACTGAAATGTTTTGTGGTATGTCGAATTGTGATATTACCTTTAAGGCACATAAAAACGCAGAGCGCAGGTATAATGGCCGATGCACTTGAACTTTGTAAAACAATTTCGGACAGCGTAGGAGAAAAGCAGCTTCGTGACCGAACTTGTGTAAAGATTAGTTCTTGGAGGTGGCGGAAATGTCTACATTGTACTGTAATAACACCATAGGGCACTGTTCACAGGAACAGAAACAGAGAAGCAGTTATTTGGAATAGGTATAATTGCAAATAATGGATATCCATTAGTACAATATTATGTTGTAGGTACCGCTAACAAAAGATCTGAGGAAAATTAGGTACTAACCTATCCCACCCACCCCGAGCGAGTTGATTCCGCAGTAAAACTGAGTCCCGGGTTTGATTCCCGTCTATTTTGTGATCTTAATTTCGAAAGAGATAAATATTTTAAACATAATTATCATACAATTTTATTAGACACTATTATAAATTTAGAGGTTGATATTAATTTAAGGATGCTAAAGTTTAGTTCTTATTCGTTGAAGATGTTTCGTTATATACATGCACATACACACGGATCTTTTTCTAAAAATGCTTTTTCTGGATTCTGGGGGTCTCAGAACATATATTTCCAGTGAAATCTCGACAACGTATTTTTGGGTGGAATACAATACTTGCTCTACTTGGCAGTAGAGTAAGTAAAAGAGTACGTGTTGATTGCACATAATGCTGTCGCGTCTAATTTCACCTTTATACTCGTATATAAAGCTGCCATTTACATTAGGCACTAATTAATTTTATATTTAAATGACAATTTTCAGACAATATATTCCTCGTCTTCATATAACAATGTAAAAATATATGACACTTTTGAAAACAGCTTTTTTACAGTTCGCATTCTCATATTAAATGCTTACAGCAAATAATAAGCTTTTAGTTATACTATTTAATAAATGTAATCAATTTAAGGTTCTACACGTAAATTTGGCGTATCTCAGTATTTAGTATGTGTGAAAAGACGTTGGTGTTCTGGGGTTAAATTAATACAGTAACTTTCCTTCCACCCAGTAAGTATAGATTACTAAAGGAGTAATAAATATACGTACGCTGTGAAACAAAGTGCAATTTACAGCTTTTAATTTAAACATCAACAGAAAAAATAAAACAAACAATTGAAAGTAATGTTATGCGTAAATGTGAAAAACATAAGACAGCTATATATATATATCAAACATTCTGCTCGCAAATAGTGGAATAATCCACAGAGTAAGCATATCTTCCGAACAATCCCATTTTCTATTAATTGAAAGGATATAGCTTCGAGACGTGCTGACAACAGCTTTGAGGATTTACCAATACCCTGGGGAAATACAACTGTTCCACTAAAAAGGATACTCTGATGCACTCGCTTGGTAAGCTTGATAGAAGGACTAATAAGAAAATTGAATTTTGCCCACAGCAAAACTCCTAGCAGTGTATGCTTTGTCAAAGTTCTTAACAATCAGTTGTGGCTTCCCTTTGTAATTAAGTACCTACCTTCAGCAAGGTAAAGAAATAGTATCAGATCTGCTATAATTCCACATGAAAGCAAGAAATCTATCAGAGAGCCTGAAACATATTGTTTGACCTCTTCTTGTACGCTATCTCCAATATCTAATGTACGCACAGCTCCAAAGGAAATCATCCGTAGATTTTGTATCGTTTCCCGGGGTCTTATTAGGTGTGTTCTTCACCTTACCCATCACAGAGCGTGGTGGCTTTATGGTGGACAAGGGGAAAGGCTATGGCCTTTGTGTTTTCTGAACAGATCCTGGGATACACAAACTTCTCATATATGCATGCTGGCGAGAAAATCTTATTGTATTATATAGGTGTTTTAAACCGTTAATAATTGAAACCAAATGGAAACAGCAATATTAAGCAGAACTACAGGAATGTAATATATTATATACGTCCGTATATAGTGATTTATAATTATAATACATTTTTGAGAGTAAAGATCTCTGATTAAATAAATTACTCTTTTGTTACAACTGACTAACCATGTTTAGAAACTAGAAATAGATATATTTACAAGCTCGTTTACATGAATATTATGAGGATAAAATTGTGTTATATTTTTGTCTATATTCCTGTTGTATTCCTATGATCAGCAATGGGTTAGTATAGGCAAATTAACCAATTATAGTTGGAATTGGTGGTAAAATATGCTATGTTACTCATTCATTCGTGTATTTCTTTGTTTGTTTGTTTCTTTCTTTCCTTTCTCCCTCATGCCCCTACTCCCCATCCTCTCCCTCTCTCCTTCTCCCCCTCTCACTCTCTCTCACTCTCTCTACTTCTCTCTACTACTCTCTCCTTTTCTATCTTTGTTTCTCTCTTTCTCTCTTTGTTTGTTTGTTTGTTTGTTTGAGAATCTTCTCTCGCACACACATTATACATGACGCTAGTCTGGGGACGCTCTTCAATTTTTCCCCTTCAAAGGCTTGTCCTACACTAGGCTATAGCGTGTGGCTACCAATCATGATATGACAAACACTCCCTTCTCTTTTAGCCAATAAGGTCACAGGCGTGCACATGTATTTCGTTTCTACGTCATTTTGTATCCTTTGTTTTGGTTCTTGGTTAAGGTTATTTAGCAAAAGGAGTGGCACATCCTTGCACCGTGCTATAAAGCAACCACTGATATGGAAAAGGCTGCGTATAACAATAAATAATGTGACTTAGACGCGAGGTCAGTGAGATTTTCTTAGGCGTTCTGTGTACATTGCTTAGATTTATCAGTGGCCTCTACGAGGATGACACTGTACATTTTTAGAAAATCAAAGAAGGATTAGCGTTTTAAAAAATGTGAATTTTGTTTTATTGTTTTCGAAAATTCTCGTTTAACATCAACACATTTTTGCATCCGGTGAAACCAGTTCTTAAAGCAATGATGCCACTCTTCCTGAGGCAATTCAGAAACCAGGTTTTTATAATGTTCCACTGCTTCATCTGATGACGAAAAAGTGGTTCCACGCATTTTATCTTTGCTTTTTTGGTAACAAAAAGAAATCACAAAATGCTAGGTCAGTGGTGTATGGTAGAGGGTCTATGGCACCCAGGGTCTTCAGGGCATCCAGATACTCAGTTGTTAATTTTGCTGTATGAGATGATGCGATGTTAAATTCTTTTCTGCTTTATTACGAGTTTCTTAAAACATTTTCGGCAAACAGATATTAGTGTACCAAGCGGCAGTAACAGTATATACCGGGTGGAAGGTACTGCTTCGGCCATATGTTAACCATGGATTCTACATGATGAGTGTGACAAACAGGTCCATTACAAGTGCTGTCAATAAAGAACCGTTTCGCCGAAAAAAATAATTTTTGTCACATATTTGGAGCCATCTAACTTCCTGACGAATGGATATAAATGGTTTATTATTTCAATAACTGTCGCGCAAACTTTGTCTGAACAACAATGCTGCAATACATCTCTACCTTAATTCGAACGAATTTAGTCACAATTTAATGTTAAAATGCCATGCAAAGTTTGATTTCAAGGATTTACTTGGCAACATGACGTTAACATTAAACTGTGACAATGTTCATCCGAATTAAGGTAGGAATGCATTACAACATTGTTCACACATTGTTTGTGCCACAGTTATTGAAATAATAAACCATTAATATCCATTCATCAAGAAGCTAGATGACTCCAAATGTTTGACACATTTTTTTCTTCAGTGAAAAGGTACTTTATTGACAATAATTTTATTGGACATAATTGTTGCACTCATCATGTAGTATCTCTGCTTAACCTACGGTCGAAGCAGTACCTTCCATCCGGTATGTCTTCTAATGCTGTTGTAGCAATATGAGCTGTTTCATGGAAAAAATACAAATAAACAAAACAAAAAGGCTAGCAACCAGCATTGCACATTCCTCAGACTTTTGTACAATTAGGTTCTGTTCGAAAGACTCATTGAACCAACTGTCTTTCCTTTTCGGGATCATAACAATAAATCCAAGATTCATCAGCAGTAAGATGTTCCAAATCATATTTTAGATGCCGCTTTGGAATCTTTCCAGAACTTTTCTGCACCAATCAATGCGTATTTGATTTTGTTCGGGAGTCAGTTTATGCGAAATTCACAGCAAAGTTTTCTGACGTATAACTATCGATATAAAATGTTTTGGATTCATACCAATGTCCAATGTCCCCGTATGAGTTCATACGATGTCCGTCGAGCCTCTTCAAGCGTTGCTCGAACACCGACAATATTTTCATCAGTAACAGCAGTTCTTTGGCGTCATTCACAAAACTGATCTCTGAGGGGAAGAAAAAAGTTCATTTTAATTCGCTGTATCAATTATAATCTGTTGCCTCTGACAGCTAAGGTGATCTTCACATTCCTTAGCGACTATTTGAATCAGAGTCCAGAAATGTTCTCTAGTCAAATTCATTTCGAATGAACACAAAGGTTTAAAATGATGATAATTAATAAACTATTAGAGCAAATGAACAAAGGTCACGCCTACTGCCTACCAAAATATTAGGAAGAAGCTGTCAAATATGAACAAATTTAATTTGTTTTTAGAAACTTAGCATTCTACCCATGAACCCCACGTGTCCTTAAGTTTGGTGAGGCACACCTAAGATATTGTGACGTCGGCCAACGGCAGTGGCAAAACAGCAAAGGTTGGGGACGGGCTATCTCACAACACAGGCGGTACGTGCATCAAAGACGCTCCAGATCATGTTACCTCGCCCGACTGTTTGTAAACATGTGATAATAAAGAGCCCGGCACGTAAAAGGGTTTTCGAGATTATTCGAGAACTGTCCGGTGGCCCGCGTATTTGAAGAAGTTCGAGAAAGACCCGTATTATATAAGAAGGTGAGACGACGAGAGTTTGGGAGTCAGTTTTTAGTTCGAGTGTGTGTGTGCGAAGGAAGATAACGAAGCAGTTAATGAGTGTTGAGCGATTGTATCATCAAAGTCAGCTGTTTGAGAGACAAACTGAAGAAAAAAATAAAAGAGAACGGTATATTTGTGCAAAAGTTTTTGAAGGAGAATAAAACGACACAAAAAGTAACTGGACTGGATTATGTCATTTGATCACACTGGTGTCATAAGTGGGATTTGTCAAATTGTCATCTTTTTTACAGTATCACTGATTAAGTTCATTGTATCCAGATTTTCACTAAGCATGATTATTAAATTAGGTGCCAAGTTACATACGTGCATCACAAAATTAGGGAACCTGGAAAAGTATGACTGAGTAAAGAAACATTCTGAGCCCCTGTATTATATGCAATGGGATAGTATGTTGTGATACAAGTAAACTTAGTGCATCTTTGGAGAACGGTGAACAATTTTTAAATACTCCATTTCGTTTGGTTTTTTAACTTCCGGTTTTCTGCAAAGCACTTAACATATGTCTGTTGCACACTGTTTTAACACACCCTTATTAACTTCATTTGAATGTATCTATCAATGTAACGGAATCTTTCGACGTAATTTCACTGACTTAAGGTTGGCTTAAAAATCTGAACATGTGTCAAGGTCCGATGATAATACAATAATATAATTACTTTGTCCTAATGTCCTGACCAGGATCATCAGGATAAACAGCTGATCAAGTTAAGGATAACCATCTGTGAAATTTTGAAAATCTACATTTTTCATTGGATTGAGTTGAAATTTTAGCACAACAATCACTGTATGGTGAGGAGTAACTGTGCTAAATTTCATACATTTAGTCCGATTAGTTGCTAACATATTAATATTTTATTATAGTTTTTTAATATTTGTGTAAATGGTTCCCCATGATGCAATTTTGATCTGAAAAACTTAATAAATTTCAGTTATGTCCTGTAATAGAATGTTAGCAAATTGATGAGATAATTTCTTAATCTGGTTATTAGTTTGGACAAAAATAAATTTTAAAGTTTAAATTCATTTTTTTTTTCAATTAAACTTCCAAATGTAAACTATAATATTTAATTACTCAGCAGTTATTCACGTTATGAAAAAATTATCTCATCATTTATTTTTAATGTTATTTCTAAGCAGGTACAACAAATGTCATGCATAAATACTGAAAATTGCATCGTGTGGAGTATTTTAAAGAGCAAACAGTGCTAAAAATAAAAACATGGAAAAACTAGGTTTGAAGTCATAGCAAGGATAATGGAACTGTATGGATTTAAATGGACACGACCAGTTACAGGCAATCAGTTAGACGGCCATGTGACAAGTTAAAAAGGCCGTAAGGCTATAAAAAGCATATTAAAATAAAGCAGAAGATTTATACTATTTGACAAAACAAAAATCCATTTTTGGCAATTTTTTAAATGTTTAGCCTTTTTACACAGATGCGTATCCTTAAATTTATAGAAAATAGTAGAAATATGACATCGTGGATACCGCTAAGGATGTTCGGTATATCATTAAAGTGTTTTTTAAACTATAATTTTTTTACAATAGTGAATAACAGTTTTATTTTCGAGTAAATATTTCTACCCACTGTCAGCCATTCAAAGGCAGTAAGTAACAAGGTCGACCGCAGTGGTGGTGATCGATTGGGCCCGCTCAAGAATCTTGACCAATTCAACAACTACAGGTAATACTGCTGCTTACGCCAAAACACCTGCAAAAATTAAACCGTTAGAAAACTTAAGGGACCCTGGTACCGAGCTTTGAATTTTGTATACTTTTATAGACATGAAATCTATACTTTGCACTCTTAAGGGTGTTTATGTTATAAGTTACCATACAAAGTTCCATCACACTCTGTTTTATAGTTTTGAGGCAATTAATTATTCAATTTATTCATAAGGCGAAAATACCCTAACATTCAAAATATTCCATTCGCATCGAAAACAAAAATATCACAATTTGTATTATTTTATAAACTCTGCTTACCCAACAAACACCACCAACCTCTGGCAGGAGGAAAAAATAATTACTTTTGAAGTGTATTTAATTTTTTAAAGCTACGCAAATTGTCAGATTTTGAAACCAAAGACTGAAGTTGAAGTCACATAAATGGAATATATGTTGGAACAATTCTAGGAGCGTGGCACTAAGTTTGATGCGCAAACAGCAGATACTGTATTAAAAATGCAAAGTCGAGAAAAAACCAATTTTTCTACACCCATGATGATCATGAGTCAGATTACCTGTTTGTTACACCTTCACTCATATGTCTAGTAGTCTCTCTCCTCAGATTCATAGCTTTTCTTTGCGGCAAGATGCTACTTAACCACTCCTTTCCGCTGAGTTTGGTTGTTTTTGAGCCCTTTTGGTCCATACTTTGTTCAAACACTACCGAAAATTTAAGCAGAAAAGGGGCATTTCAATGTAGCGTACATGACCCTTAAAGCCTGCGCTAAACCTCTAAAAATTGTGTAATTTAAAAAAAATGTCACTGCCAACCGATGACTGAAGGTTTGGGGAATATTTATATGCATAAACCTAAAAGTCATCAATTTTATAATCTTTCGGTCGTTTTTCAGTCCCTTAAGTAGTAAATACGGCAAGAGCTAAATTGTAAAAATTAGCTATCGAATACGATTAAAGTGCATTTCTGCATCAACCAATATGCAAATGAATAGTTGGAAGATTAAATACATTTTATTAACGTCTGAGGTAAGAATAACAACATACACTGATTACAAGAATTTCAACCTGCCACGCATGATAAAGGAAAAAAAGGAAAGAAAAAGAAAGAAACACTATCGTACAAAAAATTATTATGTATTTCCAGGTTTCTTAATGTATTACCAGTAAAGAACTTTTCCAAGAATAAAAATAGAATTTCTCTGCCAATTAAGGGACACTGGGAGTGAAATTTTGGTCAAAGTTGTCAAAAAGTCGAACATTGCTTTTTTTACCTTAAAATGTTCCTGGAACACCTGTGCATTTGGATCAGCTAACATGTTTCATATCCCCCACTCCATGTGGTCATTACGGCCCTTTTAAATAGCGCTCTTCCCTTAACGTACACAGGATCTTCCTATATAAAAGCCTGTTTTTCTCAAAACTACATTTCTGCACATTGAAAAAGAAGGTCGCGCCTGAGTTTTGCTTCAAATTCAATGAAAATTTCCAAAAGTATTCATAAATAGCAGCTAAACAAAACTATGGTTCAATATTGATGTTATCATTAACATGAATTCCAAAAACATTTTTTTTTGTATGAAAAAAAATCAATAATTTTTAAGATTAAATTTTCTTTGTTATTAAAAAAATATGTACAGCATAAGCAGCAAACGTATTTGAAATATCTCTTCATACAATTGTTACCCATGTTTTAGAGTATCAGTTCTGCCAATATAAATGAATTTTGAAAAGTCAATAGACGCGAGCTCTATTTTGAAAATGTGCCTATTAAATTTATAAAATAATTTATATATCATAAACGAATTATCCAATTTTAATGAAATTTGGTGTACCTCCTATTCTCATATAAATACAAACTCAGTAACAATTTCAGAAAATCTATCAAGAAATGTCGAACTTTCAAATTTCACTCCCAGTGTCCCTTAACTTCCTTGCCAATATGAAACGTTACCTACAGTTTATTTTATGAGAAAAACACACATAACATCAAACACTCATGAAATAAATTAATAGGCATTATGTTTGTTAAGGTTCGCATCAAACCTCCTGCATATGTCCTTCATAGGCTCCCTGGTTGTAGCGAATCCAGGCGTGCAGCGTTGCCTAGTCAGAACTAGCTTCGTCTTGCTTAGTAATAATTACCAGAGTAACGCTCGGATATGAATAGTCTATTGCAAGCTTAGAACTTATACCAGATACAAACAGAATGGTCGTGCAAGCATGTGCGAAAAAAGAGCTTAGTTTTAGCTTTGGCCATTCGGTATTTATACGCAACTATATTTACGCGTATGTTGTCAGAACTGAAGCAGACCTTGGGCTTTAACAGAAGTGTTAATAAACTTTGTGAACGAGTGTGCCGTCATGCTTCCCCCTTTCTCCTCATACACCCCTAATTATGCTGACTAGGGGACAGAACAGGTACATAATCTGCACTTCTATGAATTTATAGAAGCTTGTAACATGCCTAGTGTTAGTGATAGAAGAAGAAACAATAATTCTTTACGTAGTCAAGCATGCAAGATGTTTATGGGGTGTATGAGCTTCTTAAAAGGAACTCAAGTGACGAAGAAGGGTGCAAACTTGATTTTAAAAGTGCCAAGGGTTAACTGCTGCAGCGTGTGGAATTAACCATTCCATTTCTCTTGGCATTTATTTAGTTTAACTCACTAGCCAAATTTTACTTAAGTTTTGGTCTAGAGTTCAACTTAATAGCTCTGTAAAACACACAGCGAAACGCTATTCTTACGCTGCGCGCATGCTACTATGTCTATCTTTTTCACGCACAAGCACGCGATATAGCTACGTTGTAGTGCGCTCCTATTGGCTACTGCAGTGTGCAGGAGACTTGACGTCGAGAATAACAACGCTGTCAACTCCAGAATCGTATCTGCGCCGTTGGTGTGCCGGAATTGCGTCCGATATGCCAGTAAATCTACTGCTATGGGGCTATCGCTTTTATGCACACTTAAACCATCAATTTAGGCTGGCTTTAACCTTGGTATCAGTAGGCTAGTGCCTAGCCAACTGAGCTACCCAGACCCACTCATAGAGCTACCTGGCTAATCAGCGCCGACTAGCAGGCAGATATAGAAAACCATTCAACAGGGGAAAGCACAGGGTTTTCTATCTTAAAGGGGCAACGTCAACAGGTCATACTCCTGTAATTACTAAAAGTGACATTGTTGGTGTCATTGCAAAAGATGCGCAGCTCCTTAACTATATTTTTCGTTGGGTTCCTCTCATTAGTTTTGTTTTGCTTCATTTTCAATTTATTAGCCCGTGTACATACTAGCTCATGCCATATACCCTTTTAACCTTAACGTCAAAAAGATTGCTGTGCTGAATGTTGATACTATTTGCGTCATTTGCTCAATGTACCAGGTGGGTCATCTGAGCTAACAGTGTTGGACCCATCATTCGCATCTCACCAAAGCGGCCCGGGTTCGATCCCAGGAAACAGCATGTGGGACTTGTAGTGGACGAAGCGGCGCTGGGGCGGATTTCCTCCAGGTTCTCCGGTTTCCCCCGCCATCTCATTCCGCCGATGCTCCATCCTCATTCCATGTATCATCGGTGTCACCGCCTGCGGTGCCGTATGTAGTAAAAACAGGCCTTAAACACTAAGAAAAAAAGTGTTGGATCCACATTTTCGCCGCACATACTTAACATACTTAACAGTTGCCTACATTAAATATGTAATAAGTTCCTTTGTTTAGCTTTTTCCGGAGGAAAATGTTCAAATAGGAATAGAAAGGGAATACCACCTCAAACAACAAGAACGTCAATGGTAACTCGACAAAGAAATATAACAATAAAAATGCAAGTATGCAAAAGATAGCACCAACATTAACCAATAACACCACCCAGAAATCCCAATGAACCCCACAAGAATTAGCTGGAGAGGGTGAGAGCAACAAGAGAAAGTATACAGAAGACAGGAAGATCATTAAAATATTGTAGATAGTTATTTAGTTGTTATAATCTATATATTATTATAAATTGTATAATTGATATAACTACAAATAAAGTTACAAACTAGAATGTGCATAATAAGGCCGGGGATAGAGCCTAGAAGCCCGGTTATTAGATATGCAGATTTTATTTTATTTTTAATTTTAATGATTGCTTATGTTGTTTGTGCAGACGATTACATTGCCATGGAGGAAATTAGGACATATGAAAGCCACCACTCTAGTTCCGGAATATAGCTCTGCCACAGTCCGTACACATCCGGCCTTCCCGTAGTACAGAACAAGAAAAACGGGGTCATTTTAATTTCCTCTCTTAACAATGCTTTAAAAACTCGATCCTCATCAAGCCTTAAAATGAAAAGCAAAATTGGGAAACATTGATTACTTAGTGTCTCGCAGAAAGCGACCCCACAGCTAATAGTAATGCAGATAACTCAACAATGTACAGCTTTATTTCGGCTCGTTGTGGGGAAATTGATTTTCCGTGAGTCAGACCAATGAATAGAGGTGTCACGTTCCCCAATAAACCCCATTTCATATTAAGCCTGGGAGCGTCCAAAGAGCTCCCATTCCTTACTCTCTATTTATGCAGCACATGTCCAACCCTTGTTGCATTAACTTAAGCGGCAAAATTTGTGCTGCAGCACGTGAACGTTTTTCTGAATTTTCTGGCTGCCGAACTAATCAACAATATAAATACACTTTCGTTGTTGTAAGCTATTGCATAAGATAAATATTTGAGCGTGCACAAAAAATTAAGGCTATGTGTCTACTGATTTATGTATCTGAAACTGTTTAGTTAATGTGCATTGAAAAGTGCATTGTTACGCCGACCGCAGCGCACAACAAAGGAAGGTCGGGACTGAGCTGCCCCACCCCACTGGCAGTACGTCCATTAAAAACGCTCAAGGTCAGGCTACCTAACGCGAGCAAGCAAGTGGCAACAGAGTGGCAGAACCAAAAGGCGTTTGCTAGATGATTCGAGAAGTCTCCGGCGGTCGGCGTATTTGTACAAGTTCGAGAAAGGTCCACGTTACTTCATCCTCGCTATATAAGGAGGGAAAGCAAAGAGCGGAAACAGTGATTTACGGACAGGAGTTTGTCAGTTCTGAGTGAGTGAGAGATAGAGAAAGAGAGAGAGAACCGGTGCATCGTGAAGGAAGACAGTGAAGCAGTTATAACTGTCGAACGATGGTATCATCAAAGTCAGCTGTTTGAAAGATAGAGAAAGTGAAGGATGACAAAGGATAGAGTTAAGTATACGAGAAGAAAACAGTTGAGTTGTAATATCACGGAGGATTGTAGACTGTGTTAACGTCAGTAAAAGAGAACTGTGTATTTGTGCATAAGTTTTAGAAGGCAATAAAGTACCACATAACTGGACTAGATTTTGTCGTTCTTGTCACACTGGTGTCAGAAGTGGGATTCGTCAAATTGTGAAATTGTTACAATAGACATGATTATTCATAATAACAACGTATGTTATTTGCCAATTTTCTGTGTTTATGTCCCACTTTGAAACCGTAGAATTGTAGAATGTAAATAAAAGTTTTCAGAAGAGCTTAACTGTTGCGTTTAGAGTTGATATGATCAACTCCAGAACCTGTGACCCGCCTACTCACCTCTTATGGGATGGAAAAGTGTGACATCATGTCTACAAAACCCCCATGTTCCCGCCATATCGCATGAGTTGAGGCAGGTGCCAACGTAATTGAGGGATTGAAATCCGCTAGGTTACCGACGATCCTGGATCATTGGAGATTAGCTTCACAGATCTTAGCTACGGTTATGCGTTGTGGCTTAGAGCACTCAACCCTGGAATACGCTATTAGCAGCTCTGCAGATGTAGGTTTAAGGGCGCTCAACTACATGGTCATCAGTATTAGCAGTTCTGTAGTTGCGAATTGCATAAACACAGGTACAACATGCTTGCCTTTACGCCATAACTTTCCTATTAAGGAAAGCGCCTTAGAAAGGGTTAGGTTACAGGCTCTAAAGGTGCTCACACCGGTTCTAAAAGAAACTCCTAAGGTTCTACAGTAGTCGCGTATTGTTGACATCTTTGTTCTTCCAGTTTCAAAATACCTCCCAGCCGGTTAAGGGGCCTTCGCGAACTGGCGCTTCTTTATCAAGTAGCTCGTCAATTCAGGGTTGCCAACGCGTACGATACTTATGGGGGCGTACGATAATTTTAATGTTTGTACGATGGTTGTCAACCCAAATGTATGATAGTTCGATATCGGCGAACTATCATTTTCACTGGTTTGTCACTCCAGCGAAGTGAAACTAATTACAAATAACACCACTTTTGTCCTCATTGTCTGTCTCTACCCCAAAGCTACTAAGCCTGCTATCCTTTATTCTCTTATTGCCAGTGTGTCCAGGTCTGATAATCTCAATGAAGAAGGCACTGTTCAGAAAATTGACGATCAATGTAGAAAACTCGGAATACGTGATATTCCGTGTGAAATAAAGAACATGCCTGAACCTGACAGTTTCTGGAGTGCTGTTAAACATGTCACCTTGGTGGAAATACTGATTTCAAAGAACTGGAGGAGTTTGCATTATCAGAGGTTTCCTTGCCCTACAGAAGCACTTCTTGTGAAAGAGTTTTTTTTCTAAGCTGGGTTTAATAAAAACCAAAGTTAGAAACAGATTGGCACTAGATACGGTAAATGGACTCATTTTGTCGTCTCAACTTATGAAAGAAACAGATCTTAAAATCTGCAAGTCACCGAGATGTTAAGGTTTATCTCAACAACAAATTTGTGCAATGCTGCAACGGTTGAGGAAGCTGAACTTTCAGATGAATAGTGCGAGAAACATAAGTGCTAAAGTTGTAATATTTGTTGAGGTCATCAATCTAATAAATATCATTACTCTTATATTTTCATATGTATTATACTGATATTTTTATTGTTGTAGCGTTTGCTTTATGATGTACAATAATTTTGAATCCAAATCTATAATTCTGAGTGGCTGGTACGATAATTTTACTTTTAAATGTTGGCAACCCTGCGTCAATTGCTCCCTCCGGGACCTAACAAGGCTGAGTGCACCCCGTACCAGACCTCCCAGCAGGAACCCGTGTCTCCGCGCCACAGGCAGGAATGACTGATGCAATTTGCCTTTAACTTTAAGTTTATGTAAATTATTTTTCTTTTCTTCATTTAAGCCTTAAGTGTGGGGAAAAGCAAAACTTTACTTGTTTAAGAAAAAACATTTGGGGAAGCGAGGACCTATTTCTACCCAGCGCGCTATAGTTACATAATACCTTTCTCATTTAGCAACATTAGGCTTACCGGATTAATTAGAAAGTAATTTAATAATTGCTCACAAAGCCCATGCACGAGCTAACCGCTGTCATTCCCCTCTGGTCCACTAACAAAAGAGCGCGTACCCAGGGACAGCTCCTGGCCTCAGGCTTTGAAAACCATAGGCCTCATTTATTATTTTTAATGCACAATACCTCAGAGAAGGTTAATAACAACCTTATTTATCTACGGAATATGTGAAAGAATAAATACACCGGAATTATAATGGTCCTATTAGTACAGCCTGGGTGTTTATGATATAAGAGTGTTTGAAATACACAAGCATTTATGATCGAAAAAAAAAAAATTAGAAAATATGGCGATAAAATATATGACCTAAAATCTTTTAGCGTATTTTCGAAATCTTCAAAATTTTAATGTTATTTGAATCAACATTATATTGAAAATCTATTTCTAAAATCCAGCACAATCAATCAGTCAGTCAGTCAATCAATATATAAATAAATAGATAAGAAAACAGATAAGTAAACAGATGAATAAATGGATAAATAAACAATATTAATTTCATTTTTATATTTTAATTTATTTAATTGTTCAATCCAGAGCCAACCCTCAGCTTTGCACATACTGAAATAAATGTTACATTTTGAAGGGCAATCGCGAAGAATTGCAATAGCAAATTACATATATTTTAAAGTTTTCTAAAAGGAATGATCTATTTGCACGCAATGCTGACTTGTAACAGTAAAAAGATCTCTCAACAAGGTTCACCAAATATTTCCCTTCAGCGTCGGTTGTTTCATGCGTAGCAACCCAGATCTTATCAGCGACGCAATGACGTATTCTATTTAAAACATCTTAATAGGCAGTCTGATTAATGTATTTCTGAAAGAAAAAAAAAAAAAAAAAAAAAAAAAAAAAAAAGTAGCTGAAGTTTTGATTGTTATAGAGGAAAGAGCTTATTGGAATGCCCCAAAAGCCAACTGCGACACTCTCCCCTAATGGCGCCGTCTGGTTATATTTGTTGATATCCCATCTGTTAAGTTGCATTAGTACTGCCAGCTGTTCATAGAATATAATCAAGGTAAAGCTACGGCCATAGTTGGTGTTACTGCATCGTTATGTTGCCAAAGAAGCCCTTGTTTTTGAACCCGTTACAGATAAGTCAACCGATAGATTTTAAAACAACATTCTGTTTAGGCGCCGCATTAATTAGTTGATTAATCAATCTGTGGACGCCATTGTATTGCTCCTGTGTGTGTGTTTTTTCTCTTGAATTCCTTTAGAGCATCGCATGCAGTTATAGTTACTGTTGTTATTTTTGTGTTGCAAGAGTGTTATTGCAGAACAAGATTTGCCGAAGGTCAGTAGGTTCATCATGTGTTGTGTGGTAACGATGTTCAAGCATTATTGTCGTTTGAAAGCATGTTACCTTAACCCTGCGCGCCTCTGTGCGCGGTGGTAGCGTGCCTGCCTCACGTTCGAATCTCGAATCTCGCTTAGGGTGAGTTATCCGGATAAGAGATTTTCCCGTATCCTGAGGAGCCGAAGTTCAGGTAACTTAAAGCTCTATGGACGTCGGACTCATTTGAGCATAATTTCACCCATTTCATTCATTCGCCGTCCGATATGACACTACATTGGAAGACGTTAATAAAAAATCTGATGTGTTGCACTCACATGACTTTCTCTACTCTTGTACTAACCATTCTTACAAACTCATATTCCTATATCTTCCTCGTGTTAAGATCAACATTTGTATAACTTATCTTAATGCTTATTTCCTTGTAGGTACAAGGGGAATATTAGAATACAGTAGGCTTTGTGCAATAGTGAAATGTTTTAAAGCTTTGGGATTCTGTTGCTTTTGCCTACTTAACATATAAAAAAATGAACAACGATGATTCTTTTCACGAAAGTTCTAAGTTTTCCGAAACTCACACACAACAAGGAATATATCCGAAATGGGTCACCCTACAAGAAAATTTATGCAGACATAAATTGTGTATTTTAGCAAGATCTACATTTTTTGTATAGTGTGATTTGGTCTATCTCTAACGGTTTACCAGTTATGCAAAAGTCGTCTAGAGTAAATACGACTACAGGTGCTATAGCCAGAAAATTCAAGATATACATTTCATTTGTCATAAAAATATCTCAAATATATGACATTTTAATCAAAATCGTTAGAGTCATTTTCAAGAAAATAAAAATTTTCAAAAAATTTTCCATGTAAAGGGTAGTTTAGGGTGGGGCTATTTTCTTCAAAATCTTCGTGTCGCATCCTTAAAACACATTAAACTTAAATACCAACTTTGGTTTTTAACCGACTTTTCGTTTTTGAGTTATACTGTCCACAGACTGACAGACTTACACACAGACACACACACGGACCTTTTTCTAAAAATGCTTTTTTTTTTTTATTCAGGGGGCCTCAAAACATATATTTCCGGTGAAATCTCGACATCGAATTTTTGGGTGGAATACAATACGTCCCCTACTTACCAGTAGAGAAAGTAAAAAGGTAACCCTGTGACGTTTGAGGTTAGAAACAATGCTTTATTATGTAGGTTGGCAGTACTGCTTCTTGGTGTAATGTCCACTGCAATTTAGTGTAATGTCGGCCATATTGAATTCTTGGGAACTGCCGATAAGCTGGTTCCCCTTTGTTTTTCTCCAGTGGTATATCATCATTCTCTGTTAAAATCTGAAGTTTTGCTGGTCCTAGACGGTGACGAATTTCTCTGGAGCAGGAGCTGCTGCCGATTCTCTGAAGTAAGCCAAGTTGTTTCTATGTCTTTGCTCTGGTACAGTGTTGTTAAACAATAACCCTAGCATTACCAAGCCTTATTTCACAACTTAGATAACCAAAGGGTGAGGGGGGGGGGGGGGGGGATACCCTGTGACCACCACTAGAAAGAAAGCGTCTGAGTAATTTTAAAACAAATTTATTTTATGTATTTATGTATTACATCTTTTCATGATTATAAAGGTAATATTTAATACTGTTTAAGTATTCATCTTTTTTTTTTTTTTTCCTCCCCCTTTTACACGAAAAATTACGGAGCTTATACTGTTAGCGGAGGTGACCAGCACTGGTAACAAAATGTCTGAGCGATTTTAAAACAAATTTACTTTGGCTATTGTAACTTGTAATGTTTATAAAGGAACACCGAAGCCTGTTTGGTCAAGTGATGCATCTCTGCCTTTTAAATGGGCATGCCCACACCTTCCATTTCAAGTTTAAACTCATTTTCTCTCAAACAATTTTTCGTTACTTTCTCATATTCAAAATCTATCTCTTCACACAAAAGTCTAGCTAGAGGTGTAAAACTTTTTACAATATAGTTCAGAATATAGATAATAAAGTATTTTTTTTTTTTTTTTTTTTTTTTTTAACTTTGATATTGCTCATATATTTTTTTTAAAAAAAATATATACAATCGAATAATGCGCTTTTTTATGGCATATTTAAACTTTGTGGTATTCAAAATTTGTTTAAGACAAACTATTGACTATTTATTCCTTCAAAATTTCCTTCCTCTAATATGTTACAAAGATAATAAGGGATACAATTTTAAAAAATCAACTCAGTTGTTCAACATCTGCTGGAGAAGATAGATTTCCAATATACCCAATAAAATTGACATAGATTAATATATCAGGAATGTGATAAGATATTGGAATGAGATTTGATATTCCTATTTCTTTAGTTGTTGGTAATGACTGTGTAAAAATTTAAGCCTCTAACTTCAATACTTTAGAAAATCATCTTTTCACTTCGATGTAGCCTTAACTTTGTTTAATAATTCCTTTTTTACTCTTTTTACATGAATCACATTATACCGACGGGGCAGTACCTTTTGAGCACCTTGACATTTCACTGTTTCTCAAAAAGACCAACAATGACTGTTTTGAAACATATACGCATTTCAGTAGTATAAACAGTGATTGATAATAACTATTAAATGAAAACCTTTAATCAAAAAAAATATATAATAATAATAAATAAATAAATAAAATAAAAGAGAAAATTTGAATAGGTGAGCATAAAGTACCTTCCCTTTGGTAATGTGACGGTTAAATCTCCTTCTAGCTTCTATTTGAGTTTCGCACAGCTCATAGAACAGAATAGCGCCATCTGTACTGAAATGTTAATCCCCAAACTCACGCACAAACAGTTGCAATTTTTCACTTATCGAACCGTTAGTTTTAGGCATGATTAACTGAAAGTATTCGCGGTCACACACATAATCAAACCTGTCCGGTAAATGAGAGCTGGTTTTATACCTGCCGTCAGGTATCTTAGAGACTGATCCATTACATTTCTGAGAATTTTTAATTATGGAAACAATTGACCCTGGCAGAAAACCTGACAACAGCCATACTAAACTGTCCGTGCTTTCTTTGCATCTGTCATTTCCTATGCGTTTGTCTCTTCCTATACAGATTACTCTCCAAATTCACAGAAACGCGTTTCTATAAAGCATAATTGCAAGAAATATTACAGACAAGAATTAGAAACTGTGGGGAAAAAACAGCAGTCTAAGAGACGACTGCAAGCCCATATGTGAAACTGGAATAGAAGTATAACAAAAATACGAACATTTAGGAGAAAATATTACTATAATATGAAAAGTAACCAGAAAATAACAAAAAACGTTTAAAAAGCCGAAATATGACCATACATAATCATCCGCCAGAATTGCAAAATTTTAATTACCATTGATAAAAAAAAAAAAAAAAATAGAGAAAAATTATTTCTTAAACATTGGGGCCGTGCTTCTTGGTTACTAGCTTTACCTATCGAAACCGTGCACAGCCAATAGCAGCGAAGTTGGCAGTATGATTCTTCTGTTATCCAAAATTGTTGTTGTTAGCTAATGCTGGATTTTTGACAATGAAGTCATTAATCCTCTTGCTCTCCAATATTTTTCACTAATGATATTGAAGAGAGCAATAGCAGTAATAGTAACCGCTTTTTAGAGAGCACCATATTTTTATGTTTTGGCGGTCATATCGCTCTCTCACAACCCCCAGAATGTGTGGAGGACCACACCTGTCTTTGGTTTACGGGTCTCACCGACCTGACCAGGAGAATTATGAAAATAAATTCACCGACCATATCCTCTGATTACCAATCAGAGGACGTATTACATGCCATGACAGGTCAGCATGTTAGGGTTTAAGATTTTATAGAGAAATTAGAGAAATGGAGAGGTTGGAAAAATAAAGACTCCCTAGCCCTCGGGAACCCTAATAACATTGGGGTCAGAAGAGAACAAGAGATGACCAAGGTAAGGTCAGATAGAAAAGTTACAGTGAGGAGCAAAACACCAGTAAGTGGAAGTAATGTATCCAAAATTGTAGGTAACTGCATAAGATGAGTTCCGTAGCTCTGAGGAAGCGTTGCTGAGGGGCCAGTGTCGATTTGCGATGTCAGCATGGAATTTTAACCTTCTGGGATGTTTCGTGCGAGGTGCACTCAGCCCCGTGAGCTCCTTGGGGAACAACAGGGTCCATTTGATAGCAATTATCGGATGTGCAGCTTCAAACCGCGCAGAAGTCGCCGGGTAGCCGGCATTAAGGCTACTTGCCCCATTACTGCACTCTGCCCAAGATGACCTGTGGGACGAAACAAGGGTCGTTTCTATTGCAATTATGGAGGAATAACGACAACTCCAAGGAATAAGAGAAGTAGGAGAAATAGGAATTGAACCTGAAGAAATGATACCTTGAAGATCAAATAGAACTATCCATCCTTCGACTGCTGTTCAATATCAAGAAGTGAGATCGCTGGAAGTCGGACAAGAAATGTATGCATTGGCCACACTGCGCTTACTCATTCCTACATTCTCTCCCGTGAACTTCCTCCTAAATGTACTCTGTGTGATTTTACTCTTACCGTTCAGCATCTGCTCACTGCTTGCCCAAGATACACTCACCAGCGACTTCAGTATGGAGTTCCTGAGAACCTTCAGCTAGCTTTGGGTGATCAACAATATCACAAGAAAATCATCAAGCTCATCAAGGCATGCATAGTTAATGTTTAAATTCAATGTAAACTTAATGATCTGTTTCCTCCTTCCCCCCCCCCCCCTCAATGTTTAGTTGCGATATGACTTTTATGTTGAAGCGACTTCAAATAATAAATAAATTTTAAAAAATGGAACCACGAGAAGAAGATGGAAGAAGAGTTCCAGTTACTTAAATTTTATTCTTCTCTAAGTGTTTTGACATTGCAATGTATACCTAGGAAAGATTATTTCATTGTACACCTCCCTCAGCTTCTGTTTAAAATTGACAACCAATCCTGAAGTTCTTTTTCTTTTTCCCCCCACCTAAAAAATGTATCACGTGTAAACTATGTTCTCTGCAAAATGAGTTTTCATCGAATAAAGACAGAATTTAAGGAGGCCTCCTTGTATTGTAATTGTCCAGAAGTGTCTATCAGTACAAATTTTGGCAATAATTTATTTAGAGAATTGCACGAAACACTGGAAAAAGGAGTTGTAGGTCCTTTGGGTTACCGATAGGAGATGATATCACCTACACATTACATTTTAGGTATGACCAAGTGATAATGCCACAAGATTATGAAAGTACTGGATTCATGTCCAGTAGATTAATTTCCGAATATGAGAAAGTTGCTTTGCCAATCAACAAGGGAAAACAGGTGTGTGTGTGCGCGCCGCGCATAGAAGGAACTTAATTAGATTTATCTCTGAATAATAATGTGATTATTAAACACACAGAGAACTCCAAATACTTAAGCATTACGATTTATAAAGAGGGGGAATGGAAAAAGAAATTCATAATAAAAACACAGGACAAAGCGACGTTCCTTCTCAGCAGGATCCCTTGGGACAGATATATCTTGAAAAGGAACAGAAAATATATTTATGATTCATCTCTTAAGAAAAAATAAAATATGGTTTCAGAAATCTGACCTACAAAAGGAATAGAAGAAACGAAATCATTACCAGAAATGCATTTTTGGTGAAGAGCAAACATAACTACTTGGATGAAAAAACTAAATAAAGTATTTGGGAACAAATGGAAGTGCAGTACACTATAATAGACGAAATTGAAGAAAAACAACCAGTATGATCAAGTGAGAAAGAGGCGGGGAAATATTACCAAACAAGACCTTCAGATGGAACCTTCCGAGCAGAAAGCACATAGGCAGACCCAAGAAGACATGAAGGAGAAACAAATTCTGAGAAAATTAGGAAAGAGAAGCTTGGAAGTTGAGAATAAGGACGATGTAGATATACCTAAAAACGTAATGATGACAAAATTTGGCTATTAGTTACATCTTATATTTTGAATAATACTGAAACATAAAACACTATAGCATACTTTCCTCTCTGTTCAGCTTTAACAGGCCATGAGAGCAGAAGCCAAATATACTGGCATTTGCTTACAGAACAGTCTGTTTACTCTGTAATATTTAACGCTGTTTTGTGTTGTACGGTTACACATACAACAAAGCAGAGCAAAATTGGTTCCAATATCACATGATAGTTGCAGGTTTCGTCTGCATGCAGTATTCTTACCATTAATTACAAGTGCAAGCCGACACGTACTTAATTACGTCTGCGTCTGTGGTGAAGGCGAATTTGAAAATTCGTTCCTTTTATCGCTCCTTTTCGCCAACTCACCTCGCTCTCAGAGAAATTACTAGGAGCTTTTGACTCCTCTATCACCTTATTTTATTTCTGAATTACCTCCATTTGAAGAGCTCTGCCTGTACTGTATTCCTACACCTCCATCCATCATGATACCTGGAGCTACCCAACGTCTGCCATGTCGACTATGTTTATTCGCACAGTAGTATTCTATTTTAATTATGCTCAAAACATACGTTTATTCTTCATGTTATTGTGTGTGTGAACAGAGCTACTGTTTTGTTAAGGATTCTTCTGCAATTTTATGGTTCCTAATTTTCTCCTTGCTTGATTTTCTAGCTACCCTGCGCCAAAATTCCATCTTTGTTGCCAACAATTTCTTTGCTTGGTGTCTGTCTAGTGTCCAGGTCTCTGTACCATATGATATGATGCTTTGTACTATTGATTTGAGTAGATATGTACCCCATAACACTAAATTTAACATGCCAATTACTTTTCTTCCTTTACTAACTTTTTTTTAAAATTTAAAATAGCTATTCCCCAACTGACTCTAAAATTGATCCCAAATATTTAAATATATGTACTTTCTTAATTTCCTCACTTCCAATTTATAACCTTTCTTCATTCTCCAGTTCAGTTGTGAGACATTCAGTTCTCTTAGTGTTTATATTTAATCCTCACTTTTTGTATTCCTTCATTAGTTTCCTTATCATATACGATGCATCCTCCGTGCCCTGAGTAATGGCCACTTGGCCACAAGGGCCACTGAAATTATTTGCTCTACAAGCATTCAGGTTATATCAGAAAAGCAACTATATATTTAGTATACACTGAAAGAGAGTTAGAATTGATGCTGCCAACAGTGTGGACGGAACAGAGAAAGAGCACAAACGCTAAGAAACCTCTGGTACAGAAGACTATTCCAGTACACGGTTCTTGATTTTGTTTTATTTTGAAGACAACATTTTGATAACCGATATTTAGACAGGAACTTTTTTCATGAATAGCAGAGGAAGATCGGGTAATATGGAATAGGTGGGTAATATGGAATACTCAAGTTACTTGCATGTTGGGTGCTGATATCCAACGGTGTCTACTAGAAACACATCAGAGTCCTGCAAGCAGTCTCGCCTGGTTTGTGCCACATGGTGTTTGGATGTGAATGTTTATCTGATTTCTAGCATCTAAAACGCTTTGCAGGTATGCTTTTAAATACTTATGAAAAAATATTTGAGCACATATTAAAGATATAGACTAATATAATGGTTATAACAAAAGTTGAAACATTCGTGCTACACAGGTTTATCGTTTTTATTTTATTTTTGTACATTCACACTGTTTGTTTAAAATGGCATGGCGGGTATTATGGAATACTGATATCCCATATTGTCCTCCATTTATATCAAGTATTCCATACCACCAGCATTGTTTCTGATGAATAAAATGTATAACCTTACAATTTTTATAATACATTTAAACGTTTTTTTTTTCCCGCAGAAATGCCAAACAAACGTCACAGTAATGGAGAGAAGAAGAGAAAACTGTAGGATATGGACCAGATGTGGGCGGCCATCAAGCCAGTAAGGGAAAATAGGATGGGGTTGTATTGGGACTAGTCATCCATCTGGATGGGTTCAGACACATCTTCACGAAATGGTTCGAACACTTCATACATGTCAAATCCACTAAAGAATCTCCAGTTCTATTACTGATGGATGGTTACACTAGCCATAAGAGAAGCATAGACGTCAACTTGGCCAGGGAGAATTTTGTGGTTATAATCTGCTTGCCGCACCACAGTACACATCGCTAAGACTAATGGGACCATTGAAGTCTTACTGTAGCGGTTTCTGCAAGTAAATTTTTCAATAAAAATAGAATCAGCACTATATTTTGTCGCTTATGTTCACACTATCGTAATCCAGCTCAGTTCATTATTATGGGAGAAAATGTTTTAGTAAGAAAGAAATAAGCTCTTATGTAAATTTGTTGTTTGAAATAATTATTAATTATGAAATTTATGTAGTACTCCATATTACGCGTAATAAACTATCGGAGATATTTTATCGAAAACTAATAACAAAGTTAATCTTTTCTTCAAATAAGTTATACGACGTTTCTGGAAAGGTTTAGTTTATTCAGTAAAAATATAATTAGTCAAATTTTAATACTATTACCTCAAATAAGGCGGAAATAACTCTGGCATTCCATATTATCCGAACTTCCTCTACATAACAGAGTAAGGAGAGCAGGTATGAACTCTTATTTAAACCAGTTACTCATCCATTTACTTATATAACTTGCAATGTGTTCTTAAGTAGCCGTAATATTGAAGCGAGGAAAGGCAGGTTCTCCATTACATGAACCTTTCGCCGTCTCAATAGTGCTACAAGCTGAGGTGGGCCGAAGCTTTCTGTCCAACCGCTGCTATTTCAAATCTTCATTAACATTCGAGAGCCAATCGTCACTTTAACCTCCCTAGCCACTTATGGGGAGTTTCGAGAACAAAAGCCGCCACTCCTAAGTAGTTCATCATTGGTTCCCCAAGATCTCACTTCGATCCAGGCTGTCTTTGATGAAGAACACTCCACGTCAGTAGCAGGTATCCGACTATCAGGGTTGGGTACCTAACTCAATGAATATTGTAAGATTCGTTAAAATATGACCCAACCTAAACAGAAGTGCCTTCCGGAGTTTTCATCTTTCACCATTGTCTCACAGAAATGTTGTATAATGCCGAGAGCATGATTGAAAAGAGCATCTGCTTTTCTGTCATAGCTTACATCTGTAAGGCAAATAAACCTCTCTTCAATATTTCCATCAACATTTATGTAACGAAAGGCAGAATTCCAGACGCTCTTTTCTTTTGAAAATGGATCAACAAAAGATTTGTTTAAAGTATTACGACACAGTCAGGATTCACTTTCCTAAACCTTGGTGTTAAAACGCTTTACACATTGTTTTAATGTTCGTCCTAATACTGAATGGAGGATATGTTTTAATTACATATTGCTGTTTAGATAAATGTTGATGTTTGGAAGCTTCTTACGTTGAGTGCGTCAATCACACAGTAGTTTATTTGTATTTTAATTGCAACAACGGCACGGAAGCGAAGTTTTGTTTGCTACTGTAGCTCTGATTCATGTCGTGACGTCATGGATGTACATCCCCTAGGTACTGTCTGTTCACCAGCTCATGGCCTGAGGGGACTAAAGGGGAGAGGAGGGACATTCCACGATAGTGTAAACATCGTAGATAACGTTGTTGTTGGTTAGGTTGCCAACTTACCTCCAATGTTATTCCCGTTATATCTGCTCGCTAATATGCTAATATCTCTTAATTCCAGTTAAAAATTAGACGAGTCACTAGCGTTATCTCGGAAGTAAAGAAAAGAGGAGTATAGAAGCAGATAAATCCCCGTCTAGGAGTCCTGTGAAACCTGCAATGATATTGTGGTTGCAGAACAAAGGGGTTCAAAGTTACAGTTCCATTGTAAAACAGATATTTACAGGACGATTGAAACAAACAAACTTAAAGAGGTTTCAAAGCGGCCGCATTTTGGGTTTCATTGGACCATACTGTCTTTTGTTTGTCCCCATGCAGGTGTGATCTCTACCCCATAGAACTAGCTTGGGCCAAGATAAAACGAATAATTAGACAAATGTAACAGGTGTCTTTTCCTCACAGGAATTGCACGATATAACACTCGAGATGATCCAAAAAAATACAAAATGGAGCACAGTGTTACAACTCTGTCTTCGGCATAGAATATGATTCCGGAGAAATTTGGTTTCATTTCTCACTTGATCCGTGTTTAAATAGACAAACTGCCCGGTTTGTCAAAAGTCTCATGATCCTTTGGATCCTGTGAGTTTTGTTCCATCGCTCTTTCGACCCAATCAGCGATCAGTAGTTGCCTCATTTCTCGCCGTAGTATCGCTCTGTACTTGGGTTGAGGAAGGAGACTGTGTTCTCAGTTTTTTTTAGAAATACCATCAAGTTCAGCGATTAAATTGTAAAGATCTTCACGCATATAGAGATGGAAGAAAAGCTGTCACCTATTTCACAATGGAAACGTGCAGCTGTTCCACAAATGTGGAAAAGAAACCAAGCCAAATTAGCAAGGTTGCCAGTAGAAGTTGGTATCCATCAAGTTGCAAAGCCAAAATAAGCTTTAACGTTCCTAAACAGTTGTTTAACTAATTTTAATTGATTATTTTATTTATTTCGGTGGTCAGCTAGCTCCTTTTGTTGGCGACATTGTAGTGTTGTTCTTAAATCTTTGCCATCATAACTGTCATGTTCCATATGAGTCATTTTCAAAACTTAAATGTTCAAAACTCTCATGATCCGGAGATTAGAGTAAAAATTCATATGATCCATTATCAAAAGCCAAAAATTTTCATTCTTTCACAAATAAACACAATTTGAAAGACACTTCGTAATATTTAGGCATTTTTCTCTCATAATAATAGCTTCCACCCAAGTGGAAGTTGAATTTAACCAATACAAATGGGTTTTCAGTTGTTTACCAACATTTAGGTTTCTAGATCATGTGAATTATGACTTTAACCTACCCATATCACTTCGAGCGAAACAGACTGGCAAGGTTTTAGAGAACCTAGTGGGAGAAAGACGGAGTGGATAAAAATATCGTTAATGTTTTATAAGCTAAATGTACTGCAAGATCTAAAAATAGCATTTAAGTTTCGCTACTTTGAGTAACTTCTTTACTTTGATTTACCATGAATACACATTCCAAGGTTGACAACATTATCGCGGGCACGATTAGAAGCAGGAGTGCTCTTTCAGATATCAGAATTGTTTACTGACGTAATTGCTCGCTGCATTCCTCCCAGGGACCATCAGCTGGTGACATATTTCGTCTCAGAATCCGAGCAAATCTTAACCTACATGTGCTTTAATATTAAGTAACCGTGTGTCCCAATCATGCTCAAATATCCATAATTAAATAGCACACATACAAGAACAAAAATACCACGACTATAATGTTAGCACGATTTTTAACATGTGATGCACAATAACACATTACATCCCGTGGGTCAAGCGCACAATACCACTTTACTGCAGCTGACAACAGTTGCCGCTGACCCAAGCTTTGTTTCGAAACGTGCTTCACTAAGGAATTGCAGAGTGGCGCGAATTCAAATCATACCTAATGTTAAGAACCGCCCGATATGACACTACGTTGGAGGACCTTAACAAAAAACAAAAAATTAATAAATGAATAAGTAAATAAAATAAAAAGTAATGTTAAATAAAGCTTGATTTTTAATGATATTAAAATTATTAGGAACCACAAAATTACAATGAACAACAATTTGACAACCAGTTTGATGAAAATCACAGGATATGCAATACATCTCTCACTTGTATTGACGCTACGCCCCTGTTCCGAATCTCCCACTATGCAAACAGTAAACGTAGAAGTCTTTCCACTGAATATGATCCTCACCTCACCTACCAGCATCACGTAATATTAACACCCTGAAAGCGTGGTGAAGTGAAACGGCGACAGGAAACTGGACGGAGGTCGTCTCTGAGGATTAAAACCAATGATCTGCAGATTATGAGCACTAAATGTTACGTCTGAATTAGTAACTCCTCTAATGAACATGATGATGCAACACAACTTCTGCCATGTATTCTATGAAGAACACATGGCCTCCCAAACATCACAGTCTAGCTTCGGTGGCAGTCTATAATTCATATCTTATAATTGCAGCCAAATACAAAATGAAACAGGTCAAATTACATGGAGGTCACAGATCTGATGTGGTCTTCCGGTGTGGCACACTTTTGATGCCGCCTACAGTATCTCCATCTTCGATGAATATGCTGCCAGCTGCTACAGTGGTGAATGAAGGTATCCTTTTCTTAAGGTGTGCGTGGGTAGGTGTGAGAAGAGACAGCTAGTTAGGTGGACTTTAAATTTGATGAAACTTAATAAATGGGCAATCTAGAGCGAGTTGCCGACTATTTGGGGATATAGAAGTAACCCATTTCTGAATCTTACCTTGTAAACAGTAATTTTGAACTGCTGGTGTTAATCTACTTACACCGTACCAAGAAGCTCCCCATTTCACAGAGCAGTTTGCACAGAGACATTCTCCTGAGTTAATGACAGTATGTCTCTATTGTAGTCATCACCTTGCAGTCATCACCTCTTACCAGTATGCGTTTTGGTACCGCAACTCTCCTGAGTATTTCCTACTAATGCTTTGTTTACTAATCACCTGAATTATTCTTGTGTGTACTTCTGTACAATTGTATAACGAGCGAGGTGGCGCTGCGGTAAAGTGTGCGATTCGCATACGGAAAATCGCCGCTTTGATCCCTGTGGCTGACATTACCTGGGCTTTCACCAGGTCGCTGGGAACTATATCTCCCGAATGTCCTGAACCCCATTTCACTTCTCCCTACCCTTCACAGTCATCCTGTCTGGCTGTTGTATATGTTGACGGGAGTCTCGGCGTTGCATGGCAAGGAATGTGCTCTCTGTAAACCTTGGTCCTCCGGGTCCGGGGTGGTCTACTAGTCCCGGACCCCCCACTCCACCTATCTGAAAGGGCGGATCACCTGAAGTTCAGATAATTATGTGTGCCCAATAGAGTGCCCAACTGCTAATGTGCCCAACTGCTATGCACCCCTGCAGGGGAGCCGGTTGTACGGGCTGCCACAGGGGACTCACAAACTGTAAATGGTAGGGACACTGCCCACTGCTGTCGTGTCCCCTAAGCTCGGATATCCTCTCTCTCCTATCAGCTCGTCCTTCCCTCCCGAAGGCATAGGTATAAAAGATCTTCCATAGGTCGAGGTGCTAAGTCTTCTAATCTGGTCATACTCATATAATTGTGTCAAGGAATGACATGGGCACCATTCAGATCCTCCACAATATGGAGATGCAGGATAGTGTATGTGACAAGGCAGTAATGGTACACATAATGGAGCTGCGCAGTTCGAAACCTCTTAACGCATTTCAAAAAGCCGTTCCTTAGCGAAGTATCATGTCGGAACAGCTAGATGAGATGTCATCGCCTCAACTGCTTGTTTGTTGTTTGTGAAAGGCATCCCATTATATTCAGGGGAACATTGCATGTCAGTCAATGGGGACACAGGCGAGGCGAGGCGAGGCGTTCCGGCCCAGGAGATCGTTAAATGATGGAACCACCTGAGTGGGACAGGTAGCTAGCATCTCCTTTGCCATCAAAGCAATGGAAGTGCTCTGTAGACGTCTTTGCAACAAAATGATTCAAGAGACAGCAACTGGGATGTCACCTGAGCCCTTTCTAGCCTAACAAAGGCAGGACATATTAATGATACACGGCGACACAAGTTGTGAAACAAAAGAACGGTTTATTGTACTTCGAAATACCACAGTTGAACATTTACTGCAAATGCTCGCCAAAGTCAACATGCCCCTTTTTCAGTGATGTTTATGGTGCTCTCTCGTCAAAGTTAATAAAGCTAAGGACAATGAAATTAACCACTGTTATGGGAACGCAAGCTCTTGGAATGTGCCAAAAGTCAACTATGACACGTATACTTCCCACATTATGTGCCCTTGTAGTTAAATTTGTTGATATTCTGTTTGTTCTCCTAAAGTAGTATATACATGCAACTGTTACTTGGCAATACAGTAATTATCTTCCAGAACGTCAACTGTTGAGTTTAACTCGAAGAATTTTTGGTTGAGTGGGGACCATTGTGTTTCATGTGTGTGCTTATTGGAGTATTTTGGGCGATTACGTAAGTGTTTCACGCTTTTTGAGGGGATACGGAATGGGCTTTGGTCAAAAAAATTCAATTTTTGGATTATGGTCTTATATGCAAGTATGACATTTTTACTTCATTGTGTCGTTTGAATTACCTCAATATCTATCCTAGAAGTAGGTTAGTGATTAGAATATAGCATTGGCGGCACACAATTTCGTACAGCCGATTACAATAGTACTAGTGGAGGAACGGAAGTTTCACGAGCTAAATATTTCAGTGGTCTGAATAGTACCATAAAGTGCGCTACTCTAATTACTTAAGGGATGGTGACACGGAAGCACATAGTGAAGTGGTAGCAAAGAACTGAAAATCTGGAATGTGTGGATCATGTCCAGAAGAGGATGGGTTGTCGATTAAAAAAACTGAAGGTTTCTTTGAGGGGAAAAGTTCTTAGTAATAGAAAGACAGTTGGTGAAAGGCATAGACTCACAGACAATGTCATTGGGAGGGTATAGAGGTATTATGAGCTTGCAATAAGATAACATCTACAAAATGTAGGGAAAAAAAGAAAATTAGTATGAGGAGTTTACTTCCATACAATGTCGACAAAGAACAACCCCAATCATGGTCTATGTCCATTGGGTGCAGACAGCTGATGTAAATATAATAGAGGGTTGGTCACAGAAGATAGTAATGGCTAATCTTCAAAGTTTGCCACTTGCCATAATGGAAGAACTAAAACCAACATTTAGGGACCAGATGTGTCAGCTTTGGAGCTCATTTTCTGTAAGTTGAAATTTTCCTCGCATGAGCATTTTCTGAGTTGTTAATTAATATTTTGATCTGAAATTTTTAGGATTGTTTGTGTTGGTGTTTTACATACACTGAAATAAGTATTCTGAAAATAATTAACGTAGGGCGGAATTTTTAACAAATATGTACTTTAAATGTGAGGAAAGGTGTCGAAAGAAGAAAAAATACTTTTGAGAGACTATTCAACTTTTGGAAAGACTGTTATTTCAGAGGATATTACACCTAAAAGCCGTAAACAGTTAAGCTTTCTATGTTTAATATTTACTTAGAAAATGTTCCTTATATATGAGACATTTTAACATTGTGAAGATAGTGCATTCCGTTTCCCCTAAATTGTTTACAGTACATTTCCGCATTAAATACAATACGATGTGATATTCAATACTGGGAAGTGATTTGGTTAACTTGTACATGATTTATAATTTAAGGTGTGAGACCAAAGCTATATGCAAAAAGAAGAAAAAGAGATACTTAAGAAGAAGATTCAGGTAATTGAAGTTCTTAGTAGGGCAAATGAAAGCAAGGCATTTTATAAAGAAATAAACTGGTTTAGAAAAGGGTTCCAGCCAAGACTGAATGCTTGTAAAACAAAGAATGTGTGTTATTGACAGAAGATCAGGATATAATGCAGAGATGGACAGAATATTTTAAACCTTTACTGAATAGAGACGAAGACAATGATGCTGAAGATATAATACCTGGAATACAGAAAGCTACTGAAAACCCTACAAAAATAGAGGTATAACTTGCGATTCATAAATTAAGTAATAACAAAGCTCCAGGAAATGAGCTTATAAAATTTGGAAATCAGAAGCTGAAGGATTATATTTTTGAATTAATATGGTACGTATGGGAAGAGGAGAAAATGCCGAAAGAATGCAGTGAAGGCCCGATTTTAAAGAAAGGTAATAGACTTGTATGCATGTGACAACTATAGAAGTATTACCTTGCTTAGTAGCGTTTATAAAGTGTTATCATATGTTATACCCGAATAGACTGAGGGTGTATAGTGAGGAAATTATTGGCGATTATTAATGTGGATTTCGTTTTGATCGTAGCACCACAGAACATATTTTTACATTAAGGTAGGTCATGAAGAAGTGTCATGAATACAATGTAGATTTACACTTCCTGTTTATAGATTATCAACAAGCGTTTGACAGTGTAACTAAGGCCCAGATGTTAACTGCGCTAAGAAGAAACGCTATCCGTGAGAAACTTGTCAGACTGATTGAAGTTACAATGAATGATACATCATATAGTGAAAGTGGGTAACAGGTGTGGAAAATACTTTGCAATAAAGTCAGGAGTGAAACAAGGAGATACATTATCTTCTATATTGTTCAACATTGACCTCCATGAAGCAGCAATAAAGATGAAGAGCATAGAAACCATGGTGTGCATATGCAGACCATTTGGCTAGTATAACTACAAGCATGGGTGCAATGAAAGAAGTGTTCTCCGAAACTGAAATCGAATGTAAGAAAATGGGTTTAGAAATCAATGAATCCAAGACAAAATACAGGGTGATTTAAAAGCTTCTTGACATTTTCCTAATATCCTTAATTTATGGATTTGTGTTATAGGTAATTGTAAACTATGCTGACAACAGAGGAAATATTAGCTGTAATTTTCGCTCGTATCCGAGGATTATCTTACAAGCAGGTCCAAGAAAAATTGACTAGATTGTTCAGGAAATCAGGTCCTAGAAGGCAAGCTGTTAGAGGTCTGGTACTGAAACTGAAATGTGCGGGATCTGTTGCTGATGAGGCACGTACTGGGAGGTTGGCTACAACACCAGAAGACGTGCAAACCTTACGGGATGCCATCACACGGAGTCCCGGTGCGTCAACCACAAGACTCAGCAGCGAGCTGGGTATGCACCACAGCACATGACATACCTTGCGCTTCAACCTCAAGATCCTTACAGCAATTGAAAAACTGAATAGCTCCAGCGGTAGCTACCACCACGCCAGCTATGCTGGCAAATGTGTTTCGATCCACACAACAAAGATGGAGTCTGTGCTGTGACATAGAGAGTCACCACATTGAAATTTACTGAGTTGAATATCCAATAGTCGTTACTTTCCATATGTAATAAAAGTTTTGACATAAAACATTGCTTTCACGAAAATGTCGAGACTTTTGAATCACCTGTATTTAAAACTTTCCACAACTGAAGGATGAAGACTTATGCAAAGTATAACTGTGGATAGCTATACTTTTCAAGGTGTCGAAGACTTCATGTCTACCTAGGTACTAAAGTTAATAACAAAAATCTAATAAAAGAAGAAATTAACAGTAGGATAATGGCAGCAAACAGCCTTTTTGCCAATATTAAGTTCTTTTCTTCTACACTATCATCATCATCATCATCATCATCATCACTATTATTATTACTATTACTATTATTACTATTATTATTATTATCATATTATTGTTAAGTTTCGAGTCCATGTATACGTCACAGGTAAAAAAGAGCGATATTGAAATGTGCACATTAGCAACTGGACAGCTTTTTCTCTAAAGCAGTATACTTCCTAATCTTCCCTTCCCTCTCTTCCTCCTTCTCTCTCTCTGTCTCTCTCTCTCTCTCTCTCTCTCTCTCTCTCTCTCTCTCTCTCTCTCTCTCTGTCTGTCTGTATGGTTGAGTCAAAACAACAATTGGATTTCGTGAGCTGATTCTGGTGTAATACAATCACACGACTTTCTTCCATGAAACGCGTACTTTCTTTTACCCCAGGATGTTTACAAATATTTATTCTAAAATGTTGTGTAAGCTTTTGAAATTTAACTTGCTTATTTTACACACAATTATTCTGTTGCAAAGAGGCTTACTTCTCCTCGTTATTTTTCCGCGCCGAGTTTCATTCTCTGTTATTAAAAGAAACAAAAAGATAACGATTTATTGTTTTTGCAAAGAATCCTGCATGTTTACACATGAACAATTTGTGAGTGTAAGTTAGTGATGAACAAAACTTGCTTTCTCGACCTGTTTTCCCGTTCGCTCATTAGAATGAGCAAGTTTCATCACAACACTGCACAGAAGTTTTGCTGTCTACTCCACTGTGAGGTTTCTCACAGTCTGCTATTTACAAAGTAACAGAGAATACAGTAACACCTATACACGGAATATAAAATATATGTTAAGATAACATCCACATTATTTCTTGTATGAAAACAAAACATTATAGAATACGACAGGTTTTACTGTCGTCTCCTTACACCGGAGGCAGTGCTGCTGTTTACAAAGCGGGGGACCCGGGTTCGATTCCAAGTACTGGCGCAAACTGTGTAATTCGTAGTCTAGGTGGACAAAAATCCGAACAACGTGATTTTAAGTTATTCTATTTTTGAAATAATTTCGTATTGCTTCTGAGGTTAAATTGATATGAAACATAGGTTTTATTTTGTATTTATTCCCTACGACTGTCTAGATTTTGTGTGAACAGGATTGAGCTGTTTATACCTGCGAACCCGATTTTCTCATGCAAAGCACAAGAAAGATATTCACAAACAGATATTTTTTTCGCATTAAATCCCAGTGTATTTCAAATCGTATTATATACAAATGCCTGATACAGTCACTTGTATCACTGGAACAGGAATTGGAACTTGTGGCTGGAGTTTTCGATACTTACAGTTGAGAAACTGTGTAGTGGGGGGCTGTCGGCCATTTATAGGAAGCTTCCATAGTGATGAAATGAGTGGAGCAGATGAAACAAGTAACATGGATAACAAATGTTTATTTGTCGCAATTCGAGAGTCTTCCTGGTGTGGCCTTCCCGGTATGTTCGTAGGTCTTTATTCCGTGCCTCTTGCGCTTCTTCAGACGTCTGTCCAATAGGAAGTAAGCAGTACTTGATAATTTCAGAACTGTGTTGTAACAGTTTGCGTATTGTGGGTAGCATATAATACCACGGATACAGTTACAAGTATAGTTCTTGGTATCAGATGTGTATATTAAAAAGTTTTATAAATTTATTTTGTAACCAGTTGCTGCTGTTTCTAAAATAACACCAAATCTCTGAATTAGATCTTCACTTATTCCTGTGAATGAAGCACTCAGATTGGTATTTCGGAAAAATCTCCTCGCTGTTTTTCCATCATTACCAGACAGTTTGCTAAATAGCTCTTCGGGACTTCGACAGCAATTCCTGGACTTTCCTGTTTTTGCTTTTAGCACTACTGACACTCTGAATACCTTCCATGGTCAACCTTTACCAGCCGCTGTAAGGTACTTATTTAATTATATATTAAATATATATAAAATATATTAAATATATTATATATATTCGCTCTGCTTTTCTTTTCTTTTCCTGTTTTTTAATCGTTTTTAGGAGGGGGAGAAGATACTTATTTAGATAAACTTGAAAAGCAAAATGTTAACTAAATATAAATTTTCATCCTAATTGTTGGAGCCGTTTCCGTGACAAGACCTTTAATATCCTGGATTGTGTGTTGAAATTGGCCCATTAACAGAGAAATTATGGCCAAAATAAGATTTCGACTAATTGTGACTGTTACGCGTAGACTAATATACCTAAGTCAACTTTCTTTAGGTTTTCTGAATGCTCTTGACGAGACCTTTAATATCCTGACTTGTTTGTTGAAATTGGCACATCAACAGAGAAATTAGAGTAATTGTGACTGTTACGTGAAAAATTGCTGTTTTTCAAGAATGACACCTATATAGATAAACTTAAGCAAAACATCGCTGTTCTACTGCAAAGAAGAACGAGGCTGGTGGGATATTACACTATGTTTAACCTGTTTTAATAGCTCTCATTTCTGTCCCAGTGATAAACTGCATACCTCGCTATATCTGTAATACAGTCCTAAACAGGTTATGTGGCTCAGATCTGCCAATCCAAAGAAGTCATAAATTGATTTCTGTCCACCTAGATTGTGAAAATTGCACAGAGTGCGGCGTGGGGATTTTCTCCCGCTGGGAGACCTGGTTCGGGGTGCACTCAGCCTCGTTTAGTTCCTGAGGGGCCAACTGAGGAGCGATCACTGGTCGAGAAGACCGCATCACCAGCCAGAAGGGACCGGGGCGCTGACCACGTCCCAACTCCAGTACTATGCTGCACTCATGTGGTGGGCAGAGGTGGGCAACGCAGCGGTCGGGTGGTAGGCCTTGTCCTGGATGAGCTGTTGTGCTACGGGGTGGGGTACCACATGGTTTTGGAAACTTTTAACATGAAAATAGACATCAAAAGCTAATGTAAGACATTCCTTTTATTGTTTACAAAAGAAAAAGCGTAAATTCTCTAATTGTATACTAAAATAAAAAAGGATAATGCCTTCTAGTGCAAAATCACTATAAATATGTCTTATTTCGTCTTTTTACACATTACAGAAATGTTCTAACACATTCTGTTGCATACATTGTCACCTTAACGTCTTCGATTAATACTTCATAAAATAACTGTAATTATCAAACTTATGTAATTCCTCCTTTCCGATTAATTTGATATTATGTTGTACAAGTTTGCCTCTCCTTGCGACTCATTTTTCATGAGTCGCCATGTAATGTCCACTAATAAGAACGTGGCATCCGGTTAAGGTTCTGCCCGTTCTACTCGTGACGTCATATTGAAGATTCACTACAGGCTGCTAAATCCATTACGAACGTGTGTGTCAACTCTGCAGATGTGCAGTGGTACAAAATCTCACCACATATCCACAATAACTCCCTTGTGGTGAAGGCACCTCAGACTTAACAAAGTGTTATACTATAAAACCCTTTAGAAGCATATTCGTACACCGAACCTGACCCTAAAGTTTTAATGATACATTGCTGAAGCATTAGACAACCACTACAGCAATAAAATTGGTTTATGATGTTGACCTCTGTCCTTTAATAACCTTCTCCTTATAGCTTTGTAAACGCCCCTAAATCTAAACATATTATTAGACATGCAAAGTTAAAAATTCATCCACGTGGTACTCTTGGAAATGTGATTCACTAAACGCTAATGTATATGCTTACAAGGAATGGAAATTGATTTTCTTAAAGTGTAACGTGAGAAACTGTTTTTAAAACAGACCAATTAGTTTAACAGAAGTTAGGTACAACAGAAACCCAGATTGCACGTTCCCATAATTATTTTCCTTATTGTAACAAAATGACAGAAGTCTTTTATCAATTTATTTCCTTCCAAAATGTTTTTACAAATACACAGTTGTCTTTTATTGACGTTAAAATAGCGTACAGTCTTTCGTGCTATTAGAACTCACAACTGTTATTTTCTCCAAACCTTGACTCACTGCTCTCTGTCTCTCAAACAGCTGACTTGGACGACACAATCACTCAACCTTCATTAACTGCTTCGTTATCTTCCTTTCGATCCGACCGTACACACGCAGCTGACACACACACGCACGCACGCGCACACACACACACACACACACACACACACACACACACACACCCACACACACACACACACACACACACACACACACACACACACACACACACACACAGACCGCGCGTGGTCCTTTTTCTAAAATTGCTTCTTTGCATACAGGGGTCTCAAAATATGTATTTCCGGTGAAATCTAGACATAGAATTTTTGGGTGGAATACAATACTTCCTCTACTTACTAACCATAGTAGAGAAAGTAAAATTTAGATCCCTTCGGAGAGATCTATTCGCGATTCCAAAGGATTATTTACAACCCTTTTAGCTTGTACTTTTTTCTCGTTTCTAGGTAAGTATTGCATTGCATATCTAACCTCTAGTAATATCTTAATTTAAGGTATCCCCAATAATGAGTTTCTAGCTTTCGACAAACTGTGACCATAATATTACATTTTAGAAACACTCTTAACCAACTCTTACCGTTCAAGGCACAGTGTAAATATTTAAAATCTTGCACCAAAGAGCCAGTATATACCACAAGCAATTACGAAAACCTTTAGGGGTAAACACGGCATTTTTCGGTGTTGTGCCCAGGAGGAGTGCGATAAGGTGCTCAGTGGGGGGTTCGCGAGAAAATTTAATATTCAACCCCAAGTCTACGTGATGTTCATATTTCATCTCCCGTAGATTTCGTGGATAATTTTTAGTTTATGCAGCGATGTTTGTACATGACTCATGGTCGAAAACTGCTAAACAAGCAAAACTGCAGGTAACTTCATTTATAGAAGTTGGGAACTTCTGCCATGCCTCGAGTTTGTAAGAGTACGATCAGTATATACCAAATCATACAAATAAAGTTTAACTTATTTGAATCCTGATCCTTCAGGTTCAGTTGCTTGTTAGTGGTTGTACCTTCGGACTTAGTGGTTGGGAGGCAGAGAAAGTCAAGAAAGACAGTGAAAGTAGCGAGTCAAGGTTAGGAGAAGACAACAGTTGTGAGTTGTAATGTCATGAAGGACTGCAGACTGCGTTAACGTCAGTCTAAGAACTGTGTCGTGCATTCAGAAGAAAATAAGGTGAGAAACAAATAACTGGACTGGACTCCTGTCATTATGTCACACTGATGTCAGGAGTGGGATTTGTGGAATTGTCACTTGTTTTTTCTGCTAACTTTGGCTCGCCCTTTCATTGTCTTTCCTCACTTTCTCTTTCTCTCAAACACTAAACTTGACCATACAATAGCTCATCACCTAACTGCTTTGCTATTTTCTTTGGACGCGACGGTTCTCTCACGACGACCTTACACACAAACACACACAAGCGCACGCACCCACCCACGCACACGCTCACACACGCACACACATACACACACACCACAAACACACACGGACCTTTTTCTAAAACTGCGTTTTTAGATTCAGGGGGCCTCGAGACATGTTTCCGGTGTAATCTCGACATTGAAATTTTGGGTCGAATACAGTAGTTCCCCTACCTATTATACGTGGTAGAGACAGTAAAAAGAGGTTGTAATGTTTCCGTCAACGGATTTGCTGTATGTGCAGTTGTACTTTCCTGCAGAAAGTAATCATGCTGTATGTGCAAATGGAATTAAAACCCCTTCTTTGAAGAGAAGCTAGCAGTTTCTTTGACTTCCTTTCACAACAACCCACCTAATTTATATCCTTTAGAACTGCAGGCTGTCTGTTCCTCTTTTTCTAATATCGACTCAGTGTGTTTAACCCTTAACTGGTGATGTGGTAAAGGTGTTACACTACTGGTGACGTGAGGTCTGGGAGACACATATTCATGTTACTCCAGAAGTAACACTTATTGGTTTTTCAAGATTCTAAGCTTTTTATTTCGTCAGGACACCATTAAGCATTATTTTGATATATGGCAAGTTTAACAATTACATTATTTTAAACGTGAAAAAATAAAGAAGCCTCTTGTGCAAATAATTAAAAAATAAAATGTTTACTTGTCGTTTTCTTCTCCCTAGGAATCATGTATACAGAGTAGTTATTACTTATTTATGCCAACAAACTTACTGCTGGTGTTTTTAAACACACAAGCCGTGTGTGGGCAATATTTAAGAGGTGGAATCAGGACCGAAAAATCAATGCCAAAGCCTGGATTTGAACCACGGATCTACCGCTTATCGAGCAGCTGGTACGAATCGGTTGGGGAATTTAATGTCATACTGGCAAGTTGGCCACGGTAGCTTAGTGTTTAGAGCAGCCGCTCGATAAGCGGTAGATCCGTGGTTCAAATCCAGGCTATGGCATTGATTTTTCAGTCCTTATTCCATCCCTTATGTATACAGAGACTAACAAAAGAAAACCACGTATTTTCAGATTCAGTAGCTTAGGCTGATTAGAAAAAATGTGAGGTGTTTATGTTTCAATCAATGTCTTCTAAAGGTCCATGCCCTTCCTGTTGTGTTTTTGCCACAGTTTACGCAGATTTTAGAGATCTTTGTGATCGTCGTGAGGATTGCTGAATCGAAAATGAAGCAGAAGATTGGAAAATCTCTTTTAGGGTATAATGAGGCAACATTTCTCTGGAATCGCCATTTGTTGCAGACGTAGATGACACACCTTTAGCATTTGATCAGAAGCAGCAAAGTTAGGAAGTCTTACAGCTCAAAATGACCAACATCCTGAGTATGGGAGTGACCACTACATTGAAACTTTTGCTCCACGTTATTCCATTTCACATTGGTCGATCTAATTATTTGTGACATCTCCGGAAACAAAACCCGAAGCACTCTTGTAATTCATTTTGTTCCTCAGCCATCCGAAAGGATTCAACGCATGCAAATACTGTGGCTCGGAGGATGAACAGACTCTTTTGTTCACATTTATGGGTTCTAAAATACAAATATCCTTTCAGTTTCTGTTTATGTGCATCATTTTCATCTTCATTGCAAACGTTTTCAGCCACTTCAAGATCTCACACCTCATCACCTTTACGAGTTCTCTACTAACTTCGGTTTCAAGTACAATTCGCTATCCACGTTAGTTTCATCACCACTTGTTTCTTCATTCAGTCTTTTAAGCACTTGAATTTCAAAATCAGGGTTTACGAGCGTCATTCCGTGAATGGAACAGGAAAAATTTGCCACTGTAGACTATACTGCTCCTGACAAAAAACCACGCTATTGGTGACGTTACGTCTGTCAGATGTTGCTTTCTCTTGGACGCTAAACAACCAAGGCCTATTCAGCGAAACGTACTGGAATATCTAGAGTAAGCAAGGCTATGAAGGTACTCTAAGCATCAGAATTCAGCTTCTCATGTACAATATAGGATAGCTTTTGTTAACTTGCACACTGTCTGAGAGATGTCAGGTCACCAGTTGAGTGTTAAAATTTTCTAACAAGCTGTCAAATATTTTATTTGCTACGAACTGTGAGGCCAGGAAATATTTGTATAAATTTAAGCTGGGAGTTGATGCCGTAATTGAGGGTAAAATGAATAACTTTATAAAGACATGATATAGAGATACAGGATTTCTTTATTACAACCACTGGTCTATGTTAAAATCAATGCCTAATGTAGAGGCATGAGCTAGGATTTTATCATGAGGTCATTAGTAGCTTCCGTGTTTAAGAAAAGGAAATTAGAGAAAATGAATTATATGTTTTCTTATTTAAATTAGTATCTGGAAATACATTTTAATTAGAACCGATTTTAAGAGAATAAACAATGACGAAACAGTATTCCTGTTTATGGATCGGAGAGAATTTCCTGAAAATCTTCTTGTGTCTTTATGAATAATACCAGACTTAAATACGAAGCTTGTATTCGTGCAAAGGTGCATTTCTGATGGTACGTCGATACCTAATTTTTGGGTACTAGTTCTACCATGATGTGACTTTTTTTTTTTTTTTTTTTTTTTTTTTTTTAAATTAACGTCCTCCAACATTGTGTCACATCGGACGAAACCATGATATGACTCAATGACAACTTGCTTAGGGGGACTTGGTACCGCAACCGAAAGGTGATCTTTCGTGACTGTGCCCCAGACGGGAGGGTGGATGAGGCGAATGGATATAAAGGGAACGTTACCACGACAGAGCAGAGGGCAGGGTCCGTACATTGTCCCAGTTTGAAGCACCCCCGTGGAGGCCGGCTCAGCCCGGTTCCTCCCCCATCCCTTCGGGTTCGTACTCCTAAACGAGTGCGGGACCGGCTCCCCTCCCCCTCTCGAGTTGTACCATTCCACGGAAGGCCCGGATACCAGTAGGCTTGCCTTCGAATCCGGGGGACTAGATTTCCAGAGCGCATTTGTTCCCCGTGTCGTGTGCTGCTTCCAACCCTGAAAGAAACCTGACGGGATGAAGGGCGAAATGAAATGATTAATGTAACGAAATGGAAGGAGAGGAAATTCTCAGCATTCACCTGGCCACCCGAGACACCTCTGAGGAAAACGCCTGGGTCAGGAAGGTCGGTCACAGGGATAATACCCACGACCTTCCAAGTGCGGGCCACAGACGTTACTGCCTGAGCCATCCCGCTCAGTCTACCCGTTATAGGTCAGAGAAGTTCAAAATAGTGGCGCTAAGAAGTAAGGTTTCAGTTTTAGTATCAGAAATTGTTTTTCCCTAGGTAGTGGACGAACGTCTGCAATAGATTTTGAGCCAGTCTAACTGTTGTGCTATAAGACACTAAAGAATTATGGATATTTCGGGAGAAAACAAAACACTTCCACGCAGCTCTGTTTCGTGTTATTTTTCTGTTCTATCTTTGCTCTCTTAGTCCATATTCTCTCTCTACAACGTAATGTATATCTACCATATAAAAGGCACATTCTTTTCTCCTTTTTTCGTAGCATTACTGCTTCCCACTGTTCGTTTTCATGACACTATGGAACTGCGAGCAGTTCTCATTACTAACTTTTTTATGCTCTACGGCGTTCCTGAAAACATTTTCTGTGTGTGTGTGTTGGAGGGTTAGAGCATCAACTTACAGCTTCCCCGCCCCTGGACCACGCTGTAGCAACTGAGATAGGGAAACGTGAACTGGCAAGAGTTCTTTTTCACGGCGCATGCAACCGCTAACGCAAAACGTGGATTTTAAGGCAGACCTCTTTCACGGTTTCCAGCTCTAAAATTCAATTTGTCTCGAAGTTGTTGCAATAAAAGTTTCAGTTCACTTTTCCGGGACATAAGTTGCTATTGACTCAAATGCTGCTATATTTAACAGCCTGAAGCTATACATGCTTACGTAAATACGTCTGGTACTCCTAAACGTTTAAGCCAATCATTTTACTGCACAGGTTTTCCTCATAAAATATTGTAACAAAGATGACAATTAGACAAATCCCACTTTATTGTCTTCTAAAATGTTATCACAAATACACAGTTTTCTTCTCATCGTTAACACGGTCTACAGTCTTTAGTGCTATCACAACTCACTGCTTTTAGTTCTTGTAACCTTACTCAGTGCCTTTCTTCACTTTCTCTGTCTCTCTTACACTAACTAGGACGACCGACATACCTTTCACGACGACACACACGCACAGCTGTCTCGCACTCACTGACACACTGCCCAAGTCATGTCTGTAACCGTACTCTCTCTCTCAATCCTGTTTCCTGGCTTCCTTATGTTGTGGGGATGACGTCACACGGAGCTTCCACGAACTCCTTCAAACACGCCGGCGGTGAGGTAGTCACATCCTTCTCAAAGGAGCCGGAGAAAACCGCTTTTTCGTAGCCGCTTCAATTTTTGTCAGTCACGTGTTCGTTCACGTGAGTGGTGTGACGAAGCTTGACTTTGTGCCTTTGCTCGCCGTCCCTGCATGTGGCGTGAACCAGCTTTGCCCCGTCAGTCCTTTGTTGTGCGCCGAGCCCAGTGTCACAATATATTTGGCACATGCTTCCTGCCTATTAATACAAACGCTTAAGAGTGCCTTAACATAGACAGTAACCCGGATTGTTAGGATCCTCGTAATATTTTCAAAGAATAAAGTAAGCACTAAATGCAGCGTATTTTAATATGAATAAATTAATTGATGTAGGAAAACAAACCTAAACGATTGAGTGGTTCCCAGTAATGGATGGGCAAAAAGCAACAGAATAAATAAACGAATAGGTACATAAATACATGAATGCATGAATAAATAAATTAATTAATAAAAATAAAGGTATAGAGAAAGTAAAATTCACACATGCACCACCAGGCCCACACCTTTCCTCAGTTCTTGCTTAATGCAGCTGTATAAAAAGGAGGCGATAGTGAATCCTAGGGCCACATGCATTTTTACCAACGTATTTACCGTGAAGACGTACACTGAAATGTGCGGATGCTGTCAGTGTCTCTTAGTGTTGGCGGAACCTTTTCACCATTTGTGTTCCACGCGCCCAATCTCTTATTTGGTCGTACTCAAGTCCTACACTCAAGCAATGACCTATGAACAAAGCTCCTGGCCAAGGTAAGTAGTGCAAGGGAGGAATAAGGAAACTATTCAACGCGAATGGAATAATTGTCAACATCACCCCCTGTGTTAGTCTTTCAATGGTTTGAAGTCGTAACTCTCATGAACGTGACATTGAACTTTCTCCCCGGGTGCCTAAGATCCCGGATTTGAATCCCATATAAAATATGTAGGCAGCGATGCAGAAACAGATGAAGAGTTACTGACCATAACAGATATTACACAAATGACCAAACTGTTTGGGAGGAACACAAATACGTGCAAAACTCAATTAGTTAAGTAACACGCAAAATGGACGCTGTTATAAGGAACGGGAATTAATCACTAAAACATTAACTTACTTGAGTATCATGATCATTTTTGTGTTCCCTCTTATGATTGTCTACTTAAGAAATAATGCTTGGAATGCCTGTGTATGTGTGGTTATATTTTGTGTATATTGAGCTTTAATTTACAGCGACTTCTTTTATAATGAATTGGCACGATTCTAAATAGATATGTGTAATGTGGAGTTTAAGTTAACACATAAAATAAAACAAATAAATTTCCTTCGTCCCTCATTCCCTTCCCCCGAAAAATACATAAAGTTGAGCACTGTTCTTTATTTGAAAAGGAGTGGATATCTGGTGTTTCCTCCTTTTCTCAACAATCACTGCTAATATAATAAAATTAAGATTAGACTATTCTGAGTTATGTTTTATACTGCTTGGGCCTCTAGTTCCACCACCGCCATCGCGAAACAAAGGGCGAGGGCAAGTTATCTAGACTTCCTATAACTGACAGGAGTTTGAACTGGGAGAGTAGCATTCATTCACCTACTAACTTAAAAAGCTGTTCCTCACATCGGTACGCTTCCGTGCACCGGACTGTACGTAAGATGCTAGATATTACGTACTCTGAATCTGTCTTGATGTCTCCTCATGCACAAAAATCCAAAAGTTCATCTTTATATCTTGTAGCACTAAAGAAAAATGATAATACATACAGTTTGGATTAAGTGTTTTGGATATTATGCCTCAATAAGTTTGACTATCACATATTGATAATCCCCCTAGGGTGTCTCCTCTATGCAGAGGTAACCCTCATCACCCGGCCACTGCGTCCCCCAGCCGCAGGTAAGACCACGGAGGAGTGTAGGTTGGGGTGGCGGGGCTCAGCACGCCGACCTTTTAGGGATGCTACCTTTCTATCAGGATAGCTCATCAATTGGCCCCTCTGGAACCTAACGAGGCTGAGTGCACCCCGCACCAGACCTCCCAGCGGGGGAAAAATCCCATGCCGGTATCGGGCTATCAAATATAAATATGGGTATCAAATAACTATGCCCTAACCAGCTCAACTCCTATGTGTGCTGCCCAATGTCACACTGCAGCATATGAAAATAAGTGTCCTTTGGAAAGGGCAGAATGAGACTGAAAAATGCAATTCCATATCGATGATTTGAACCACGGATCTTCCGGCCTCTGTCCGGATGCTCTAATCACTGAGCTGCCGTGGACAACGTGCCCACACGGCATTAAATTCTCCAGCTTACTCGCATTTACCGTGGTAAACCACATAAGAAGATCTCAAACTCATATGAGATAACGTACCTTAAGTGCAACTTACATACCCGGGCTTCTAGTGTAACCAGCTATAAGGTCAATCAATGCGATTAATTGTTTCTCGACACAATAGCCGTGTGTAGGACAGGGATGTTATCTCATAATTGAGATCTCCTTGTGTGGTTTACCGGGCAAAATGCGAGTGAACTGGAGAATTTAATGCCGTGTCGGCACGTTGTCCATGATAGCTCATTGGATGGAGACCGGAAGAACCGTGGTTCAAATCCCAGCTATGGCATTAAATTTTAAGTCTCATTCTACCCTTCCCAACCTTGTCCTGCACACAGCTATTGTGTGGGAGATCAATTAATCGCATAAGTGTCCTTTACTTTCGGTATAGTGCATCTAAAACTGACGATTGGATAGCAATTTCTCCCGAATACAGGCGCTCTGATATAAACTCGGAAACATACCCATGGAAATCATGAAACAGTCAAAACACTGGCCTAGCATCTCTTACATAATTAGAATGCTCAAATAAAAGAAAACCATAAAGGTATATCACTCTCCACAAATCAAAACAAGCTTTGACACAATCAACACAACTCTTCAGCTCAGAACTCAAAACCCCAGACCAGCGACGGCAGCGCTTGCAAGACAAAACAAAAACGAAACGTGGGACGACGACACCAGACAGAAGGAAAAGCAGCATAATACGGGCGTTCAGAGACAAACAAGAATAATTGTGCCGAGAGAAAGAGAATCAGCACACACATACCCAATTATAAAGTTCCTAAACAACCGTCTCCTAACTTTGCACTAAGGCAATCATTCAAGTATTTTTATAGCCGGTTCCAAAAGAAACGCTCTAATTGCAGACAGTGCGTTGCGTCACAATATAACAGCTGTATGTGTATGATACGAGATCTCAGAATCGTCCCTGTTTCCCAAGTTTCATTGGAGGGAAACGTCCCCTAGAAATTTTCCGACCATTCAGGCTTAATTACGCCATTGAACTCTTAAGAATCACATACGACCCGATGTGCCGTTTTGGAACACCTAATCAGCAGCATAAAAATAAATTGATACATATGTTTACTACTATGACGTAAACTCCTTTAATACGAGTTAACTGAACAGTAATTATAATAAATATATAGATGGGCATCGAGCGGGATGGCTCCGCGGTAACGAGTGAGGTTACGGGTTCAATCCCGCGGCTGGCGTTCCTGATCTATGGATTCTTTTGCGGGTTTTTCCATGAGAATGGCGGCCGATAGGTACTATCATCTCATCCCTTGCGCCCGGGGTGTGGCATACAAACTTTTAACCTACTTTATAGCTATCGAGAATCCATTTTTAGCTTACTAACATTTAGTTAGTGGCAGCTATTATTGCGTAAAACATTAAAGCATCAAGGGATTTGATTTGCTAGAATTCGCATGGCAAGTGCGAAATCCCCTCCGGTGTGTAATCAATCAATATAGATACATTGTTAAAAGTAAAATACAAATTTGCATCTGTGTGGTACAAGGGTGAAAACGATAATGATAAAACAGACTCCCGTCTGCGTCTACAGAAGCTTAAAGCAAGGACAGTGGTCCAGGGAAGTGTGGCACTGTGTGCCGCTGGGTAACAAGGTGCAGGTTTAATCATAGTGGATTCGGGGAATGAAGGCATTTTCGCCAAGGTTCGTAAAACCGGCCTAAAGCTAGTATGGGTAGATGCTGTCTTGTTCTGACCATTGAAAACACTAGAAGCGAAGGAACAAAGAACAATGTGTAATTTGAATCTTGAGACAATTTTCCTTGTTAACCCTCAAATGTAAAATATAAAGCCTTTGGGAAGATGATAATCTTATGTTACGAAAAGTGCGAAAAGAATATGGTGTTTCTGAGGTCTGCGCGAGAAAAGTAAATATTTTCCAGCGCATGAGTAATTCCGGAGGACTATAAATCATAGCAAATCAGAATGAGAAGGAAAAAGTCAGCAGTATATAAAGATTAAGTCTTGTTACTGTGTATAAGATAACAGTGGCTTTTCCGTCGCCAACGCCTGCAGATAAGAGTTTCCATGCAAATATCGACTGATTTAGAAGCTGAAATAATAAGCAGCAAAAATGGTAAGTAATTGAGATCCTGCCTTAGAAACAAAAGAAAAAAGAGTATTTTACCACATACAAACATTGTGACGCCGGTCGCAGCGCACAACAAAGAAGGGTGGGTCAAATTACCTCAAACAACATACCAGGCCTGGCGCGAATCAAAGGGCTACCTGCGCGCCTGTTTGTAAACGAGTGACAATGAGTGCGACACTACAAAGGGGTTTTCGAGATTATTCGAGAGGCGTCCGGTGGACGGCGTACTTGTAGTTCCAGAAAACGTGAAATTCGAGAAAGGTTCGTGTTACGTCATCCTTGCTATGTAAGGGGGCGAGGTGACGATAGTGTGGAAGTTAGTTACGGATATGAGTCGTCGCAGCAGGCAGTTTTTAGTTTTAATGTGTGTGTGTGTGTGTGTGTGTGTGTGTGTGTGTGTGTGTGTGTTTCAGCTGCGTGTGTACTGTCGTCGTGAGAGAACCGTCGCGTCGAAAGCAGTTAATGAGTGTTGAGTGATCGTATCGTCGGAGTTTTTGTGAGAACGCAGAAAAAGTGAAGAAAGAAAGGAGTGAGTCGCAAGATACAGAGAATGGTAGACTGAATTAACGTCAGTAAAGTGAGTTGTTTTGTTGTGCATTCAGTTAGAAGAAAATAAGGAGACAAAATAAGAATAATTGCACTGGATTTTGTCATTTTGTCAAATAGTGTCAGAAGTGGGTTTGTCGAATTGTCATTTTGTCACAATACTAAAGTATTACGTCACGAAAGGACATACAAAAGCAACTAAGAAGCCGGACTCAAGATTCAATTACATTTGGTTAAATATAAGAAAAGAAGTTTCATTACCGACTTTGAAAAATATAATATGAGCATATACTTTCATGAGACAGTGAGACAGTGAGAGTGAAAAACGAAATAAAGAGAAAGAGAGAGGGAGATAATCGGAGATAAGAATTTGATGAGAGAGAGAGAGGGTGCGAGAGGAAAGGATGGAGTGAAAGGGGAAGAGAAAAGTGGAGATAGAACTTCTGCAGTTAACGCAACAACGCGAGCAGAGCAAAGGGTTCTGCTGGTTATAATAACATTGAATATGTTGAAAGACATGTTTTGTGTTTTGACAAACAAAGCCTTTCCCTTGAACGTTTCCTCAGCTAGATGTAACTTGTGTATGCACTTGAAACAAAGGCCTCTGTTGTGCACTTCCATTCACTAACTGTTTTAGTATAAGAGATTAGATAAATTGCAGTGAAAAGACGGTTGGATGCGACACATGTCTCATGTTTATAGATCTCGAATCGAGTGGAATAACGATGCGCCTTCAGACTTTTGTAATGCCAACGATTTGCATAGAATTGTGCCCTGTTCTGTCAAAAGCTTGTCCATCTGAAAGGAGCAGCCATACTTCAACCATCCAAACAACACGGGTCATGAATCCTGGCCTGTTCCGTTTCTATCTAGATTGAGAATGATGCAAACCAAACTCGCCTTAATCGTTAAATCTTCTGAAACCGAATACGAGCAACAATGCCAACAGACAGTGTATGTATTAGAATAAGGCAACTTTTGTTGTCTCGTCCCACAACTTCCTAAAATTTAACACTGCCTTCACAGACTCAAAGCCTGTTAACCTCAAAGCTTCTGTCACAAACTATATGCAGTAAATATATTCAAAATTCAAATTTTATTAGTCGTAGATTCTTACTGAATTTTTATTTCGTCAGTACAGATTAAATGCATATAGGAATAATGTGATATAATAGATCAATGCTCTTATCCTATAAAAGACCATAGTCAAATAATCATTTACAACTCGTAGAGATTATACAGATATTTAAATAGGATCAATTTCTACTTTCTCTACTACGTGTAGTAAGTACGTAAGTACGGGAAGTATTGTATTCCGCCCAGAACTTCGATGTCGAGATTTCACCGGAAACATGTTTTGAGGCCCCCTATATCCAAAGAGAGCACGTGAGTGCTCGCGTGTGTGTCTGTGAACAGCATAACTCAAAAACGAAAAGTCGGCTAAAAACCAAAGTTTATTTTCAAGTTTAATATCTTTCAAGGATGCGATTCAACGATTTTGAAGAAAATTCCTCCGCCCTAAACTTTCCCTTCATAGAAACTGTTTCGAAAAATTTTATTTTCTCAAAAATGGCTCTAACGATTTTGATTAAAATGTCAGATGTTTAAGATATTTTTATGGCAAATGAAATGTATAGTTTGAATTTCTTGGCTATAGCCTATGTAGCCCTGTCTACTCTTGATGACTTTTGCATAACTGGTAAACCGTAAGAGATAGACCAAATCTTACATTACAAAAAATGTAGATCTCGTTAAAACACACAAGCTATGTCCAAATGAATTTTTTATGCAGTGAACCATTTCGAAGATATTCCTTGTTATTTGTGTGAGTTTTGCAATACTTATACTGTTCTCAAACGGAAGGTCGTTATTAACTTTTTATGTTTTGGCCGTGCAAACAGAACGGAATTTCAAAGCCTTCATATAGCTACCAGCTTTAAAAGATTTGACTATCGCTCAAAGCCTACTGCATTCCCACATTGCTCTTGTGCCTAAAAGCAAATATACAATAAGATAATGTCTGCGAAAGTGTATCTCTATTAACATGAAGTAGATAGGGGAATAAGTGTTTGTAAGAATAGTTAGTAAAAGAGTAGAGAAAGTCATGTGAGTGCAACACATCAGATTTTTTCAGTTAGCATTTAAATATTTTATCATATACTACTTCAGATGTTGTAGGTAATTTATTATACAGTTTAATTTCCATCCCACTAGGATCTTTGTCACTTACTTTTTAACACGTGTAGATTCATGATAATCTGTTTTACTTTTGGTATTATTAGAGTGCAAATCATTATTTTAGGTTAACTGCTTATCAATGGTGAGCTGAATCACACGATATGTGTACAATGAGCATAAAGTTAACTGATTGTTTTGAATTAACGTTTCTTCATATGATTCTCTTGATTTGAGATTACCTATATATTATTCTTATACACCTGTTTTGTAGAACAAATAATCTTTCCATATGTAGTTCAACAGCACAAACCCAGATCCCTTATCACACAACATATTTGGATGTATGACTCTATAATATATTAGCTTTAGGCAATTTTTTTCCTAATAGTGGTTTAAATTATTTTAATAGATAAACTGATTTGCTAACAGTACTACCTACACATGATGCCCATATGTTTATCCGACATAAGTGGGAAGTTCTCAGAAAGTTATAATCAAATAATTCTTCAATGTTACTGTTTTCAATCTGGAGATAGAAATTTTCTTGTAGGAATTTATTTCCCAAGAAAAACTGCATACTTTTAGTTTTGTTCATATTACATTTAAGAGTATTCGATTTGAAGAAAGCAAGCAGGTTTTCTACGGCATTTATTTATAAAATATTAATTTTCTCCCACTAACATAGTAATGCAGTATTATCTGCATAAGATACTACTTTTGTATTGTTTGTTTGGCATATATCATTCATATAGGTACAAACTAAATAATAAAGGTCCTAAAACAGTTCCATAATTTATTGGTTTGTATTTCGACTACATTTTGCTAATTTTATTATTAGTAAATAATAATTTCTCTACAGGAATCAATGGGTAAAAACTAATGAAAAACTGCCAAAACGCAATTTATCTGACCATATCACCAAATTGTAATACTGTTTGTGATAGTTTTAGATAAACAGGATAGGTTATGGGTTATACAACTTAGGACCTACATAGGTCCATTGCGTCTACCTCCTCCCAGAAGGAAGGAATGGAAGGAAGCTGCAGGTCACATAGACGTGGGGAAGTCCTTAAGGGGATTCGAAATGCCCTATCTCTGCAATGTTAATAGATGGCCCACAATCAAGAACGCTATTCAAGGTAACTGAATTTTTAAAGACGTGTTCAGTGGTATTTTTACAGTTGACGGATGAAACAAAAATAAATTTTCTTCATTAGAGGGAATGTTATGATTTTTTAATACAATACCCACATTTAAATTGTACTATAAGGCGTTTAAAATTTAAAAAACGAGCTGGTATACCTGATACATAAGAACCTTTTCATTAAAGTAAAGCTTAATGATTGTAAATCCAAGGAAACATTTCAGCACATTATAGCAATAACTATGTATCAGAGATAATGGGGCATATATACAGAAAAGTATTAGTTCTTCAGAAATTGCAGTTACACAAGATGAGAAAACCTAAAACCTATATGCAGCTTTATTTTCAGTAATAATTTTTATGTATTTACAATTAACGCAGCTCTGTGAAACATATACCAAAATGAACAGAGGATCTGAAATATCCATATAGAAGTAAAATCTGCATTTGGAAAAAAAAAATCACAATATTCACCATTTCGACTCCCCTTAACAATCCCAGGCGCGAAGATCCTACCGCTGGAGCGGTACAGAGAGGCGATGAACGACCCTTCTAGCAAACAGCCCTCTAGTGTCTAAGGGTATATTCTTTCCAAGTACCCGCGTCATCAGTCCGGCAGCGTTATACTTCATGAAGCCTTGAAGCGCATTTAAAAGATGAGAAATTTAGAAAGGAAATCGTGTTAGATGTAAAATCATCCTATAATTCGCCTATTGTCCAAGAAATACCAAGGATAAAGTGGCTCACCCACAGAAATCAAACCTGGAACCTCTAGAATGCGAGTCACATATGTTATTCCGGAGCCCTCTAGCTCGGATAGGATGAAGCGAAAATAACTTTATATGATTATGATTATAATTTTATATTTTACACCTATATTTCTTTTAAAATTTATTTCATAGGCTTTCTTTGAGCCAAGGCAGTTATATTCGAGGAAGGGAAGCCGTTACATTCCTTCTAATATGTGCTTCATATAAGCGTTACAAACAAAAAAGTGGAATGGCATTTTGTTCCTTGATCAGCCAATTTCGAAAAAAATAAATGCTTTTTGATCCAAATTGGATGCATAATTCCACAAGAATGTACGAAGATAACAGTTTGTTACCTGTAAGAGTAACTTATTACTGACATAGCTTCAGTAGTAACAATGGGACATCACACAGGGTTTCGAAATAATGAATCACATAAAAGACGTGAAGGAATACTCGGAGCTGCTCTTTCAGATGTGAAGTAAGTCGACAACGTTACGTTGAGGTTTGTCTGGGAATTTACCTGGTTTGTGAATATGAACAGGTCGCGGGTACTTTCGCTTTCCTGTAATGTTTTGGGAGCTAACGCTTGTGATTGTCATACACTCTCACCGTACACATGTAAGGAGAAAGACAGGGTATTTGTTTATGTTCCCAAGAAGTATTGTTAATGTGTTTGTTTACTAGCTGAGTTAGAGAACGTGATCGCCCACACAATCTGCAGCGTTGCCAAAATATCTCCGTAGAAAATGGCCAGAGACAAAAACGTAAGATACAAAGTACCTGTTCTTCAAATACCCAGATCTATCACTGGTTTAAATTCATGTAATGACTTCTCTTCCACCCGGTATATCCGTTACAAAAGTAAGATTTAACAAAGTTCGCACTGATTTTGTGAAACCCATAATATTTCAATAGTATTTCATGAGACAAAGCTTCAAAGGCGCGTATTAAATCCATCATAATACTACTGACTTTCTTAGTCATTCTTGAAGAGTTACATGTTCTTTGCAAGCTGTGATAAATTTTGCTCATTAATTAATTACCATATATGGGATCTTTAATACATATGGTAACCCGTTCAGGGAGCTTTTTCCACTGCGCTAGAGAACCGAGAGTCGCCGCCAAAATTGCGACATCAGAGACGCACTTAAATACTTACAATTTTGTAAATACTAACCCTCTGTTCTCAAACAGGAAGCATATCTCTTCAATATGTTGTCGCTGACTTGCCTAAGTCCAGCATCAGCAATCCTTGTGATTTCTTGCACGATGGTTTAGGGGAAACAGCGCATTGGAATACCCCAAAAACCAACTGTGACACTTTCCCCCCATTATGGCGCGGTCTGGTTATATTTGGTGATATTCCATCTGTTAGGTTGTATTAGTACCGCCAGCTGTTGGTAAAATATAACTAGTGTAAAACTACAGCCATCGTTGGTGTTATTGCACCCCTTGTGTTGCCACAGAAGCCAATATTCTTGAACCTGATACAAGGAAGGCAACCTACAGGCTTCAAAACAAGATTCTGTTTAGAGGCGGTATTAATCTGTTGACGCCACTATGTTGTTCGTGTGTGCGTGGCTTTGTCTTGAATTGTTTTACAGTATTATGTACAATTATTGTTAGTGCTGCTATTTTTGTGTCCGCATTTATGATATTTAGTGTTCAGAAGTGATTTATCCAAAAGTGCTATTGCAAAACAGGGTTTGAGAAAGGTGAGTATGTACATGTGTTTTGTGTCGTAACAATGTTTCAGCTTAATGTGTTCTCAAATCATGTCATATTTGAGGTTAGAAGTAATGTTTTTATTTTGATAAACAACAGTTATTTTATTATATTAAGGGCTGTGTATAAATATGAGTAAGAAAAAAGTAGTGAAAAAAGCATTCAGTTTAATTGTTGTTAAAATACAAACAATTCTTACTTTAACCAAGAAACAAGATGCATCTGCTTAACTGGCTAATGGTTTCAGTACGAATGTGGCTTATGGAACTAGAATGTTGTTGTGCACCATAGCATCATACATTTCAATTTACACCTCTATTAAAATCAGCCTTGAAAATCTTGTGCTATTTCCCTGGGGTTTTCTCAGACTTATTAGTAATTTCCATTATGAGTGGGCACTACTGCTTTTTGGCGTTATGCCCACTGCAGTTTAGTGTAATGTCGGCCATTGTGAATTCTTGGGAACTGTCAATAAGCTGTAAGGTTCCTGTAGCATACGAGGGTTAGAACCAGGATTCCTGCTGCTGACCTTAGGCGAGTAAATTACATGTTTACAAGATACATTGTACACTGATACCTAACTATGAAAATATCTACTCCTCGATTAAACACAAGAAGGTCAAAGTTGTAATTTGTTTCAAAGTATTGTAACTTAAAATTTTTTTAGTCGCAATGTGACTACTGCTTAAGCGAAAATAATAAATTAAGAAGAAACAGTAAAAATAAATGTTGGGTATGCCAAATGGCAGACTGAATGACAACTACCTACTCTAAAGATTCACAAGTTGAAGAGAAATTAAATACACCTGATACATTTTTTGCAGCATTATAATTATATTGACATTCTTTTAAACATGTTCAGGGAACGGTGCAATTTGCTTAATAATGTTATAATTCAATATACATACAATATGTTAACTGTTTTAATAAGAAATTACCCAAAGACATTCCTCTTTTCTGAATGAATGCTGCTAGAATAATACAATCAGCTTGTGTGATTCAGCTTTTACTTTTGAAAATAAACAAATATATTTTAAAAGTGAACCGTGATAATTACAAAATAATTACTGATAAGACGCAGTTACTTAAAATATTTTCACCTACATCCTTTTATATTTCTACTTTACTTACTTATTTACTCACTCACTCACTCATTTACTCACTCAGTTACTCACCCACTCATTCACCCACCCACTTACCCACTTATCCACCCACCCACCCACACACACACACACACACACACACACACACACACACACACACACACACACACTCTCTCTCTCTCTCTCTCACTTATTTTATTTATGTATTTACTCGCCCTAAAAGTTACTTTAGAGTCCCTCTCAAAGTAGTCAAATTAAATATAAAAACCACAACTTTTCTGATAACGAATCCTTTCATCGCAGATGTTAGACGCCTCTGATCGCTGATCACTGCTTGTTTCTGGAACATCAACACTGATTACGTTAAGGGAGGTATCAAGCCCTTCATGCTTTGAAAAACCTCTCAAGGAAACCATGTGGAATGAAAGGGTCACATCTAAAAACATTAGCTACCGGTTTCTGCTATAGCTTATCGACTTAGAAGCTGGAACGCTGCAAATGCGATGCAGTACGCGAAGCAGTTGGACACCCCTTCCTCCTTGAGTGGAAAGAAGCTAGCTGTACGAGTATTGTAGGAAGATTAATCTCCCTTTCTCCCTCCTAAGACCACCTTAAAGAAGGTTCTTATGCCTGTGCTGTCGAATAAATCAGTACAACTATTGCTTCCTTGTACTTTAAATGAGAGGGAGCGGGTTGATTTCGGTTCCTTGCAGTTAAAACTGGCAACTAAGTTTTCACATGCAGCTTCTTTTTGGTAAATTGCTTCTGTAGAAGGGATTTCAAGTTAGGTTTTGGTATGATGTCCCTTATGATTGTAAGTTGAAATGGAAAGGTAAAATCAGAGTGAAAAATCCATTCCATAGCCGGAATTTTAACAATAGATTTTCCAGTCTCGCATGATTGTTCTAACCAACTGAGCTACTACGACAACATGCTGGTTCGACATTAAATTCTCCAGCTGATCCGCATATTTACCGGTAAACAACAAGATCTCAAATTCACATGAGATAGCGTACCTTACCGCAGCGATGCCAACCAAAGCGCAGTTTCATGACCTCGAGGGCATGAAGGACTCCGAGACTGTGGTATACACAGAGGTAGCGACGGCGTTAAGCAAAACATAGCAGAACATGGTTGTACCAAGTTCGAAGGGAAAATGAAGTCCACTCTTTTTATTATTGTGTTTGTTCTTCTATGGTTTAAAAGTATTTACATAGATTTTGTGTTTATAAAGTTTGAATATAAATTAAAAAAGTAACGTAATTATTAGAAAAAAATTAATATTAAAAAAAAAAACAGAACATTGCAACTAGAAAGGATAAGATATATACAACTTTTAACCTATAATTAAAAAGGAAACAAACTGCTCCTGTAACATAAAATAAAAATAGCTCCACAATAAGACTTCTACCTGTGGTCACACATTGAACCTAATTACACATTTATTATGTCCATTATGTCCCTTCCTTATGGACTTCCCACCACCTGAATATTTGGGTAATAGTTAATCACAGAATCACGTCTCGTGGCAGACGTAAGTGCGTAATGCATACACATAATTTCTGCAGAAATTTTGGAAATTCTGGATATGCTTGTGGGTCAAGGGCTTGATAAAAACTCGCAATTTTATCATTATACGCCTTTTTAAACACCTGAATCACAGCATAATTTAGTAGGTTCTAGTTGAAATTCAACTGTAATATTCTCACGATCTACAGATTTGGGCAAGGAAAAGAGATGCATTATAGATTTGAGAGCTTCCGAATTTATACATTTTCCATCAAACTCCTCTAAGAGTGCATCCAATATATCACAATACTTCTTAATTTCTGTGCTTACGTTAAGGGTCTACAAATGTGGAAGTGGCTTCGCTTTTTCCATGGTATGCAGGATGTATAGCCCGGATTAACACTTCCCCAAGCAGAGCAAGCAGGTGCTACAGTTACGGGCAGCGTGAATCTGCTGAACTTCAAAGCGCGAGCTTTCCCTCAAGCGCACCGTTTCACATCCCTGCCTTACTGGGTGGGTCGTGCATGTGACAGAACGTTCTGTGATAAAAATAACGAATTGAGAGGTTATAAATAATATACGTTTATCGAACCTATTAGTCCTCCAGCACTTTAATTTGCTTATGCTAGATAAAACCAAAAAATGGAACACTGTCACAATATTCTTCATTTTGCCCTAGAAACAGCATAATTCTTGTGTTATTTTGTAAAATCAGTATTAATTGTTATTATAATTGCTTCATCTCTCATTTTCTGAGTATTTGTAGCTTTTAGATACTGCTTGTTCCACGTTTTGGAAAAGTACTGAAAAACTGGTGAGTATAATCAATCAACATGTTGGAGTAGAATAATGAAGTATGAATCATCATGTTCAGTACCTCCATTGCCCTAACCAGAATTTGTCCTGCAATTTACTACTATCGTTTTCACATTAATGTCGCTTTTCTTTGCCTGCTCTTCTTTCCATTTGAAATTTACAACTGTTAAGGCTGTTCATATATCGCATTATAAATGCACACTGACCGAAATTAATATTTAAGATCGTTTCTTCTGTAAGCTGAGTTTCCGTAAACATTCGACACACTGGTTGATGTGTCTCAGAAATTTTCTCGATCTTAGAGGTTCAAAGAAAATATACTGTAATACCTCTGAACTGCGGTAACCCTTTGAACGGCTTAAGTTGTTCACAGAAAGACAAATGAGGGTGAAAAAAAGCGCGCTTTGACTCTTCGTTTGGGAGCTCCATTTATTTCTTTGCAATTCCGTTCTCCCAAACACGGAACTGTTTAGATGAAAAGTCTGGAAAACCAAGTGAAGGTGGTTTTGCTTCTTTTTCTTGTTTACGCTAGACTGCACAGTATGCAAAAGTTGTAAACATTAACAAATTGGAGTGTATACAAAATGTAAATCACAAATAACTGACAGCGGCGATTTTGTGAAAAACTGGAAGAAAGGGGTTTTGCTTTATGGCATTCATCTTAATACACCCTTATGAAAACCAGAACACAAAGACTTTCTTGAAGATCAGGTTCAATAGTATCTTAATTGTCCAAAACCACATAGAAAGCGAAATGGTTGTATACATTGTGACGTCGTGTTAGGCACACAACAATGAACGGACGGGGCCAAGCTGCTTTACATCACGTGCCGTGCCGGTAAGCGGACAAATACGTTCAGGACCGGACTGCCTTGTGCGACTGTATATGTACGTGACCGTAACAATCGAAGAGGCAGAAACACAAGAGGTTTCGGGAACATTCTCTAAATTCCTAGCTGAATCGTTCCCGGTGCGTGTATGTATTAGTCAAGGAGGATCCGCGTGATATAATCCCCAGGGTATAATAAGGCCTGAGAAGAACAGTGACTAAGTTTTAGAATGGAGTTATGGTTGAGCTCGGTATTTGGAGAACATTTTGTATCATACTTTTTGTTTTAATTAACGTCCTCCAACGTAAGGTCATAGCGAACGGTATGTGTCACTTTCACTGGTTCAGTACATAAACAAACACGTGTCACTACTGCTACCAAGCGTCTCGTGAACGTCTCCCTCTATGTTTACTGTAAGAGTGTAGGCCAATCACAACCGTTACCTGCCAAAACATCAGACGAAAGGGAAAGTGCTCGACCTGTTTACACCCGGAAATCAGGTCAATTCCCTGACCAACATTAACGCAAAGTTGTTGACATGCCTTGCTTCTGAAAAAGCCGTTCGGAGCATTCCTTCGCTTCTTTTAAGTGATAAATTATTTCGAAACCCTATGTGATGTCCCATAATTACTACCGAAGCTATGTCAGAAATAAGTTACTCTACGCATCTTACAAGTAACAAACTGTTATCCTTGTGCACTCTTGTGGAATTACGCATCGAACTTGGATAAAAAAAATACTATTTATTTTTTCAAAATCGGCTGATCAAAGAACAAAATATCATTCGACTATTTTGTCTGTGATGTTTATATGAAGCACATAATTATAAGGGATGTAATGACTTCCCTTCCATCCTGTATACATAGCATTAAGCGAATAATCTAACGACGTTTAACATTAAACACTAGTACATAATCCAACGACTGCCAGATCAATGCCTATGCAACACTAGATATGAGCAATGCATGAAGCTCGCTTTGTCCTGTCCAGGTTTCATGGACTCTACCCACAAGTAGCATTTGAAGCGCTCGCATGCAATGTATGCCAGCTTAGAGGCATTTACATACTAACAATTTAATGTTAAAATATCATGCAAAGTTCAATTACTAAGAGAGATTTGGCAACGTCACGTTAACATTAAATTGTGACTAAATTTATTCGTATTGAAATAAAAAGACATTACAGCATTGTTCACACTATGTTTTCGCGACAGTTAAGTGAGTAGGGTTTAAGGGCCCGTCGACAGCTAGGTCATTAGGGCTCCTCGTCAGTTAATGAAATAATTAGACATTTATATCCATTCGTCAAGAAGTTAGATTGCTCTAAATATTAAAAATACTTGACACAAAATTTTTTTTCTACGAAACGGTTCTTTATTGAGCGAGTCTTCCTCTTGTCCTTTTCCCATCTAAAGGTCTTCCTTCTTTAGCTCTTTTTACTGGACGGCTGTTCCCTACACTTTTGATGTGTTCTTTTCGGTATTTCCGTTGCTCGTTAATAAATTCTGTTATATCTTGAATTTGACCATTTTATCTGATTTCTGTATTGTGCCTTCTATCTAATAAGGCTTTTCCTTGAATCGTTCTTAATATTTTCAATTCACATATATTTAGCCTTTGTTTAGTTTTGACTGTATCTGCTCTGGTTTCTGGTCCGTCAATTAAGATTGATCAAGCTATTGATTTAGAAATGCGGATTTCACTTTCTACAAAAATCGTGGGAATTTAATAATCCAGTTTAATGTGTTTTGTGGAAAAAACTCTTGACAGGGTAAAATTAAAATATGTAGGACATATACTGCAAGAAAAAGGTGCACCCATGCAACTGACTAGATCAATGGCAAGATCAACACAGACTGCAAGACAAGAATAAAGGTAAAGGAACAAACTGAAGAAATAACAATTGGCCAGGGAATTATACAAGGTGATTCCTTAAGTCCATTTCTTTTTAATCTTATAATGGATAAATTAATTGAAGATTTTCCAAAAGAGTGGGGATACAAGATGAGAAATACAAGATTTCGTATAATATCCTATGCAGACAATGCTGTCTACATATCAGAAACAGAAGATGGACTGCAAAGGCTTTTACACCAATTCAATATAAGGGCACAAAAATATAATATAGGAATAAACACACAAAAAACTAAATGCCTAACACTATCGAACGAACCACTGAGATACAAATTAGATGTGGAAATAAAAATTATTGAACAGGTTTCAGAGTTTAATTATTTGGGTATTAAAATAAGAAGCACCAAAAATTGAAATCAAGAACTAAAAACACAGGCCGATAAAGCAGCCGAAATATCAGGATGCATAAAATACAAAAATTAACCGCAATTCGTAAAAAAATCAATGCAAAGAAAGCAAGAACTAAGATTTTCAATGAATGTTTTAGCAAACAGGTTTTTTTTTCCCTTACATTAGTTGCACTTCCTCTTAGCTTTCTGGAAAGGCACATTATAGTTTCTGGAATGCTACTCCCAGTGCCCTATTTTGCATTAAAGACATTGCTCTATCCACAAGAGTCATAGAACATCGAATCTCGTTGTGAACTTTGACTTTCTCGCTTAGAAGGGATCGGTCATGGTGAAATGAACCGTCGTTAGATAAAAGCGATTTGGAATGGGGCATAAGGCCCGAGAAATCTGCGAAGTAGTTTGGTGGGTGGAAGAGAAAATCTAGACGAGGGGAGGAAAATGAATTATAGTGATTCTCTCAAGAAACGTTTTTAGTCTCCAAAGTTTTCCCCGTACATCTTTCGTCCTCCACCCCTGTCTACTCAGCTTCTTGCCTCACCCCTCATCAGAAAGACCCTGTTTGTCGCCCAGTCCCCGCGCCATTTCGTTCTGTAATTTCCGCAAATAGGGTGATTAACTCGAGTTATATCTACACTTCCCCTGTTGGCGTGAATGTAATGTACCTGTCCTCGTGTGTGAACCAGTGCATGTATTTATGTAGTTATAACAAGTCCCTCATCTGCTTAGGCCTAGGGGGAAGAATGAAACGAATAATGTTAAACTCGTGTAACAACTCCAATATTCCTAACTTTCTTGAATTGCTGCAAAGGGAATCACCACAGCATTCACATGTATTCCCCTACTACGCAAAAATAACATTTTCCTACACAGAAACAAATAACGAAAGCTAATAACTACTAAGATTTAAAGTTAATTCAACTTTTCAAAGTTACTTAATATAAGCTAATAATGCACTAAATTATTTTCCATGACTAAGGCTGCGCCAAAAGTGTTTTGCCCAGAATTGCGACAAGACATTGAACACAAGGATAGGGGTGGTTTCTCAAAGTCGTGAATAGATTAGATTAGATTGTGTTCAGTGAGTTCACAAGTAGCCATGGAGGCCCGTGAACATTGAACATGTCAATGGAAATGTATACCATAGTATAAAAACACATTATATACAGGCACAAAAACAAAATGGATAACTGAGAAGCACAATCAATCTCCCTGTAGTTATAAGACTAGCATAGTGTATATTTACAAATGCAAATTGAACTTTGATTTAAACTTTCACTAGGCTTTTCCTGCCACGTCCAATTTAGTTATATAGTTAGCAATGAATGACATTTATTGTCAGTTGTTCAATACATATACATTTAAGTAGTCAGGCATCAAATGTAATTAACAGTGATTTTTCACTAAAGAAGCTAGAGGGTACTCACTAAGATGAGTTGTTGATCTAATGGGCAAGATTGTGATCCATCAATTTTTCCCTAGCCAGTCAATATAAATTATGTATCTTCCCATCTGGTACAGCTTTCCTCAATTCTCGGCAAAATCTTGTCAGCATTGCAGATCTTACAGGCGTTGTCATTCATAAAACCAAATCTACGTAGATGCTCTTCCAAACAAACATGTCTATAGTCTATAGTAGCTAATCTGAAGTGAGCAACTTCTTTCCTTGGAACATTTTATATTTTTTGTACCATTTCTTCTATGTTAGAGTAATTTTTGATAAGAAATTTCCTTTTGAATATTATGTTGGTATGTTTGTTCCATAATAATTTTGATATTTTTAGTTTCATCTTAACTCCAACATGCTGACCTGCCATGGCATGTAATACGTCCTCTGATTGGTAATCAAAGGATATGATCGGTGAATTTATTTTGATAATTCTCCCGGTCAGGTCGGTGAGACCCGCAAACCAACGACAGGTGTGGTCCTCCAGACATTCTGGGGGTTGTGAGAGAGCGATGTGACCGCCAAAACATAAAAATATGGTGCTCTCTAAAAAGCGGTTACTATTACTGCTATTGCTCTCTTCAATATCATCAGTGAAAAATATTGGAGAGCAAGTGGATTAATGACTTCATTGTCAGAAATCCAGCATTAGCTAACAACTCACAAAGCAACATTTACAGGATAATTTGTCACTCAGTCTTATACAGAGTAACATGATTTTGAGCTTAGATACTCTTTAGCAGTAATTTTAAAAGTATTGAATTTGTCAACTTTTTCCTTGAGATCATTAGGAAAAGCAGTAAATATTGTTATGGTTTCAGAGTATACACGTTTCTGGAAGCAAAGTTTTGCACTGGGATGTTGTTCTTTTGTCTAGCGCTTATCTCATGAATTTCATTGTTTGTTATAAATATGGATCGATTGCATATGAATAATTTTAGGATCAAGAATATATACACATATACACAAGGTTAATATCTTCAGTCTTCTAAAACTCTTTGCAACTGCGTCTGCTATGGGTGTTGGAAATAATTCTTATAACCTTCTTTTGTATGAGGAATATTCGTTTACTCTCTACTGAATTGTCCCAAAATAAAATTCCATATTCCATTACACAGTTAAAATATACATAGAAAACTAATTTAAGTGTGTCTATAGAATTCACATTTGCCAATGCTAGGATAGCATAACAGGCAGAGCTGAGTTTGCATAAGATATAAATTTAACAACTTTTGTTTTAAGCTTACAAATAGTTTGTTAGCTTTAAACCAGCAAAACATGCAGTTCAAAACATAATTCAATTTAATTACACATTCATTTACGTTTTGCTAGTGCCATCGGAGAACAGTACGTTGCTTCCTATATCCTTTATATAAAGAATATAGCCTATTCCTTTTACTATAGCTAAACAATACACGTTCAAAGTTTCGTGGAGTTTGGTCAAAGGGTACAAAGCCTTACATCAGGGGTTGAATGTGTAAATGGGGGTAGTTACTTGAAGTTGTAAGGTAATGTGGCGCCGGCTGCCGGCCGCACGTCAAACAGAGCCGATGTCGACTATCTCAGGCCACTACGTAGTGAGTAAATAAGGTAACAGTGGAGCGGGCCAGAATAAAGACCGATTCTACATTATTCGAGAAGCTTTCGAATGCCGGTTTGCTTACGAGTAGTTTAGTGAAAAGATGCATTCTTCAGAGAATTCGCCGGCACTTTACCTGGATCGAGAGAGCGCGGAAAGAGAAGCAGTTGTTTTTAAGTGCAGAGTTAAGCCAGTTTTAGTGAGTGTGAGTATACCGTTGGGAGCCGTGTTTTGTGAGACAGAGAGGGAGAGTGCTTAATGTTAATGAAATGTATGACAATGTTAGATCGGACAGAACAGCTATGAGTTGTAAGGTCACGAGGAGCTGTAAATTGTTTTAACGATAAAACAGAGAACTGCGTTTTTGTGATTCAGTTTTAGAAGGGAAATAAGTGACTGAAAAAGTAACTGGAAGTCCTCACCAAGTCCTACAGATCAAGTGCACAACTTTGAGGCCTGATTGGTCAAATTATGTAGTTTATCTTTTAAATTTTGTTCCTGGGGGATAAACTAGGGTATGTGCAATTTCCATGGTTCACTATGGAACAATTAAGCTAAATGCCGGAGAAGTTCCAAAGCCATCTAACATCCTATACAGATGGCTCAAGGATAAGGACCTACTCTGGAGCAGGAATACATAACGCCTCATCGAAGACGGACTCAAGGTTTAGTAGACGTAAGGATAGCATTGTATTTCAGGCACAAGATTTTTTCGATCCTTTTGCTCAAGTAGGATTAGAAAAAGGCTACACAAGTAAGCACCAATTAATACTTCGTGATAGTCAAACTGCGTCCAAAGCTCTTTGTCGTACCACTTTAAATCAGGATTGGTTTGGAACTATCTTCAAATCCTACAGAAAACACGTTGTGATACTGTGAAGGGACCCAGCTCATTAAGGAAATGAAAAAGCTGATCAGTTAGCCAAGAAATACATTGGACCTGAACCTATCTGCATTGTAAGTAATCTTGTAAGGACCACAGTAACAACGTGAAGCTGGGAAGAGGATAAAAAAGGTGGTCTATGTGCACCCGTGGACCAAAAAAAAAAAAAGTCTTGTCTGAAACGCATACATAAATATATAGACGCCTGCATACAGACAGACATACATGCACACGTACATGTCTGTCTACTTGTTAAAAATTGTGTGTTATTTGGTACTCGTGGAGTTGTTCTCTGCCGCTCAAGTAACCTCGCGTTCCAGACATGCCTTTTTTGTGCAAGGGGGTACACAATCCCAGGCGTCCGCATGTGGGATGTGTGGTGTTGCGGGTTTTCTCCGGTCTTCCCCCGCTATCATTCCACCAATTGCTCCATCATCACCTTTCCTATCATCTTTCGCCATTATTTCATATCATCCACTCACACCAAGCTTCGAACTGATCATCCATGCTGGTACCTCTGTGTGATCAACTCCGGTTACAAAGAATATACTGGTGGGGAGGGCTCGAGGCGCTGACCACGTCCCACTCTCCAGCAGTGAACCCCGCTCATGACACCCTGTAGTGGGCAGAGGTGGGGATTCAGCGGCCGGGCGGTACACTCAAAGAGCCGTAGTGCCACAGGACAAGACTATGTACATAATGGTCTAAATATACCTATACTCGAAGGACCTAACACAGCTTTCACTAGATCTCTTCGTCATCTTTGTAGAAATAGAGTGGGGAAGCTGCAGGAATAATTACTGGTCATGGTAAGCTTAGGAAACATTCGCACACTGTTGGGATCCTTTAAGACTACATCAAATGCAGATTGTGCAAGTAGAAACGGGAAACTGCATGGCAAATATTACTAGAATGTGAGGTACTAGAAAAGAAAAAATAATCCGCCTTTGATGTTCCAAGTCTAGAAATGGATAAAGGTCAGATCATAGGAAACGGAGTCCTGGAGCTTCTAAAGATCCAATTCCTCTGAAAGGATGTAGGGAGAGCTCTCAGGATCTCTAATATTACAACTACTGCTAAGGCAAATCTTAATGAAGCATAGAGCAGCTGATATACAGCATTTCGTCTCGGTGCATGGCAGCATTACGGACAATTGTTTCCCTTGCACTGCGCTATTTCTAACCGGAAAACGACTGTATTAGAGTACTTATTCATCTCTGCATGTGGAATTACCTACCAAAATTATGAGACTTCTACCCCCTCCAACCGGAAATGAATACGTCGCGCCCGACCACAAGACTGTATGCACGGAATTTATATTCCTTCTTTGAATTTTCTCAAAAATTTTGTTTAAGCGACACGAGGATTAAAATTTCAAAGTGACGTAAAATTTTGTGTAGGCTATAAGTAGGTCACTAGTAAGCTGTGTAGGAAGTTTCACATTTATATGAGTTACTTATACAGTTATCAATTATTTTATCAATCAATAATATAAATTATTCATTTTCAAAACACAGCTGGTGTGAGTTATTAATACTATGTGCTTCTTATTGTTGTAAGTATGAGTACAAAATCAGTTATTACTTTTGTAGTCATAGCACTGTTTGCTAAGATAAAAGCTTAGCTTCTATTCACATACACATTTTATATATTGTAATGTAAACCCCGCGCGACAGCCCACGAAGGGCCAAGGCCTACCGCCCAGCCGCTGCGTCCCCCACCTCTGCCCACTACAGGCGTCATTGGTGAGGTGCAGTACTGGAGGGTGGGACGTGGTCAGCGCCCCGAGCCCTCCCGGCCAGTTATGCGGTCTTCTCGACCTGGGGCCGCTACTTCTCCATCAAGTAGCTCCTCAATTGGTCCCCCCGGGACCTAACGAGGCTGAGTGCACCCCGTGCCAGAGCTCCCAGAGGGGATAAAATCCCCATGCTGGTACCGGGGATCGAACCCGGGTCCTCCGCGCCACAGGCAAGCGCGCTGCCAGCTGCGCTACGGAGGCGGCCCAATTTTATATATTACATAATATAAATTTTCTATTTTTATATAAAGATTAGCCAAAAATATCAGAAAACTTTATTTAAAAAAACAGTTTGTCATAAACTGAAAATAATTACTAGATTTGTTCAAGTGTCAGCACAGCATGCATGTAAATTGTTACTTAGCAAGACTACTGATATATGTTCAAAAATGTAAACTTGAGAAAACTTGAGATTTCTGAAAATTTGCATTTCAAATATTTTTTCAGGCTACCTGTATTCTCAGAACTAGCTCGTAGTATTACAATACGACCTCAAACAATGAGACTCGACCCAAACACGGCTCGCAGTGTTACGATACGTACTGTAAAGTATTTTTTTTTTTTAAGGGAGTACAGTAATATGTTTCCAAAGCTGTTTCAAAACAGGTATCACACTAGGTGCTTCCTACCTGCGCCGTCACGACATTTTTATGTATTTGATTCCTGAAGTTCCTGGGTACATTTGGAAGTGAACATCTGAAATTCATAAATTTTGTAATCTTCGGTCGAAATTTCAGCCCCCGTATCCCTTAAAATACAAAACCTCTTCATTCTGCATGACTTGTACATAAATGGTAAACAGTAAAAGACGGACAAAATTTTCTTCTTCATCTGATTACCCTCCCCTTATGTAGCGCTTACACCCCCTAGGACTTACAAGCCTGTACCTAGGGTCAGATGCCTGTCGGGGAGCAGAGGAATCTATGGACCCGCCTTTGTACATGTAACCAACCTGCCACTGCAACACAATGCACGTTTGAGTGTTACATAAGTCCGCGTATAGTGTAAGGAGGTAAATCCAACCTCCCACCTTTCGCTAAGGTTGGAAATCGCTGGTTTACATCGTTGCATTATTTAGGGGAGAACTACGGTTCTGTCCGCCGCTACTGTACAAACAGATTCGTATAGCAGTGAAGTGGGAGCTGCGGGCTGCCAGTCGCGTCATTGAAAGAAATCATTTTCTAAAGTTCCTTAACATTAGTTAAGGAAGTCGGAGTGTTTCCTTAAACACAGGTGCGATGTTGTCATCTCTTGTGACGAAAGACTTCAATACATTTGAGTCTCAGGGAGATCCAGAGGGGCGTCTTGTGCAACCCTGGAACAAACAATCTCAAAGCAGAGTTTCTCTCACAATGGTATCCCATTTAAGCAGGGCACAGGGGATATAGCTACAGAACCCGTCCCCACATGCGGCAATAATGCAATCCTATATAATGTGTAACCCGGGAACACTCATCGTCCAGTAGACTAGCCATTGATGTGGTGGTGTGCAATCGACCCAAATACGACTAGAGAATGCTGATTAATCCGAGACACGCTACAGCGTCATGCTTTATATTCTCCCGTCCTTTCTCATTCGTCCACTGTCAAATGAGGTTAATATAGAAAGGAAACACATTCTGTAATCCCCAGTTATTCCTAAATAACCAGCATACAAAGGACTGAAATACGGATTAGAGGTAACTGAAGCGCTGTATCGTACAGTTTGTACATCAAAGAGTTCTAACTAGGCTAATCCAACTCTGTAGCCAGTTAGAACAAGCATATCAACAACACTTCTTCGCTCCCCAAATAATTCATGTCAAAACATTAGTGTTTCACAGTTTGCTCCTTTATTTTGAGCAAACATTTTAATGTGAATATCTTACTAGCAATAATGAAACAATGTCTACGCTTAGATTAACCACCGCACCACACTGGGAGTGAAATTTGAAAGTTCCACATTTCTAGATAGATTTTTCTGGAATTTTTACTGTGTTTGTATTTATATGAGAATAGCAGCTACACCAAATTTCATTAAAATGGGATAATTCGTTTATGATATATAAATTATTTTATGAATTTAATAGGCACATTTTCAAAATAGAGCTCGCGCCTATTGACTTTTAAAAATTAATTTATATTGGCAGAACTGATACTCTAAAACATGGGTAACAATTAAATGAAGAGATATTTCAAATACGTTTGCTGATTATGCTGTACATATCTTTTTTATAACAAAGAAAATTTAATCTTAAAAATTATTGATTTTTTTTTTTTTGTACAAAAAAAATGGTTTTAAAATTCATGTTAATGATAACATCAATATTGAAGCATAGTTTTGTTTAGCTGCTATTTATTAATACTTTTGGAAATTTTCATTGAATTTGAAGCAAAACTCAGACGCGGCCTTGTTTTGGAATGTGCAGAAATGTAGTTTTGAGAAAACCAGGCTTTTATATAGGAGCATCCTGTGTACGTTAAGGGTAGAGCAATATTTGAAAGGGCCGTAATGACCACATGGAGTGGGGGATATGAAAATTGTTAGCTGATCCAAATGCACAGGAATTCCAGGAACATTTTAAGGTAAAAAAACAATTTTCGACTTTTTGACAATTTTGACCAAAATTTCACTCCCAGTGTGCCTTAACAAGGGAGGGGTACTATGCCCAATTTTTGTAATTGCTTTTAAATTCTGTCTTTTAAGTTTTACCTTCTCTACTAGCAAATAGAGGAAGTATTGCATTCCACCCAAAAATTGGATATCGAGATTTCACAGGTAATATATGCAATGAGACCCCCTGAATAAAAAACAGCATTTTTAGGAAATGTGTGTGCGTATGTGTGTGTGTGTGTGGGGGGGGGGGGGGGGGGGGGGGAGGGCTGCATAACTCAAAAACGAACAGTTGGTTAAACGACAAAGTTGGTATTTAAGTTTAATGTTTTTCAAGGATGTGACACAAAGATTTTGAAGAAAATTGCTCCAACCTAAACTACCTTTCACATGGCAAATTTTTAGAAAATTTTTATTTTCTTGAAAATGTCTCACGATTTTGCTTAAAATGACATGTCTAAGATATTTTTAGGAGAAATTAAATGTATATTTTGAATTTTCTGGCTATAGCCCGTGTAGTCCTGTTTACTTTGGATGACTCGTAGCCCAAATTTTACTATAAAAAACGCACATCTTGCTGAAACACACAATCTATATCCAAATAACTTTTTTTTTCTTGTAGAGTAGACCATTTTAGAGATATTCCTCGTTATTTCTGTCAGTTTTGGAAAACTTAAACTTTCGTCAAATGCAACATCGTTGTTCATTTTTTTGTGTGTTAACCGTGCAAAGAGAGCGGAATTTCAAAGCTTTAATAGATTTGACTATCGCTCAAAGCCTGCCTACTGTATTCCCAAATTTTCCTACAACAAGATAAATAAGATAACTTCTGCAAATGTTTATCTCAACTAAGCCGAAGAAGATATAGGAATAAGAGTTTGTAAGAATGGTCATACAAGAGTAGAGAAAGTCATGTGAATACAATACATCAGATTTTTTTGAAGTTTTAATGTTGGACTTTTCGAGACAGAATGAAAAAAATACTGCCTCGTGGGTGTAATGTGATTAATGTGAAAAAGGAATATTTAAACAATGTTAAATATTACCTTTCTAAACATGACAATATAAAATAACCAATTTTAAAATATTTTTTTTTTTTTTTTTTGAAATTGCTGAGATGGTGGCCATCTCCATTGGTAATATAAGTTCTCTAATAAAAATTGGCATAATATTTAATGTGATTCACATAAAAAGTAAAAAGTTATAATTAATTAGTGTTAAATATTACCATTATTACCTCAGACATTTGGTTGCCATTGTTACCAGTGGCGGTCACAATGTACCACCCCCCCCCCCTCCCCTTTGGTAATTTAAGTTATGGAATAAGGCTCGTTAAGGAAACACTCTGGTACCAACAAGGTAGAAAAATTTGACTTTTAAGAACATCTTTTGGAAGAAATGTTGTCTTCAACTTATCTAGAATAGGGCCAATAAATATTGCGTCTCAAATCCATCTGGAAATTGTTGTATTTCAAAATAAATAAGTGAAAAGCTGTATCTCCAATAACTTCCAAAGTGTTAAATAACCTTTTCTCCATATAACAATTTTGTACTTTGGGGTAAATTTTTTCTCAGCTAATTTTGATAGATGAAGCTGAGATTTCCAAGATATGAAGACCATAATTTGTTAAAGAAATTGTGCTTTGGTTTGTCGATTACACTCATATATACAAGCATATGATTTGTTCTTCTTTGTAATTCTCAGTAAGATGTTTATATTTTGTTCTAAATAGAAATAAAAGCATATCTCTAATAAACACTAGTATTTTGTAAAACAAATATGCAAGCTTACTGCATAGGAATAGAACAATCAGCATACCAAATTTCAGGCCTCTAATTTAATTGTAAATTGCAAATTGCCCTTTATTACTATCCGATTATTCCTAAAGTATAATAAATAATTTTAAACGGGACTATTAAATCTATGTGGTGAATCTTAAACCAACAATATATAATGGTGGATGTAATTCAACCTAAAGATTGCGTAAAAATTTATTGATTAGTCCATTTGGTACTGGAGTGTAGCTTTAAATGACACTGTCACAGCAGTTTCAATTTTATGTCAGGATCATAATTGTAAATTCTCAATTAACTTAGTGCATAAGTTCTTATCTTTGGTACAAAGTTCATTTAATATACTTTTCATAATCTTCTGTACGCTTTATGAACATGTGCACTTGATCAGCGGTAATGTACTTATCAGAAACTACATGTTGCAGATAAAAATGCTGCTAAATGTATTTGGCAAGACTATGTTCATGCTGTCATTTACTGTTTAAATCCCTTCTTTTTCAGAGTTTCTGTCAGCTATTTGTAGCTCTGTTTAACTAGCAGTTTGCAGCTCTTGTTGCGGCTTAATTTCACTTAAAATTGTGTATTCATATTTCAAAATTGTTCTATTACGAGAAAAGGAAGTAATGGCAATCTTTCAGAGCTTATCTATTTTAATGATACTTTAATCATCTCCGGCGAGCGATATGAGTTTGCCTCCAATCCGCTTCCACCACCCCTGAGTTACGAGTTTCATTGATTTTGGGGGACGTAAATATACCGTAAAAAGGATTTTAATCGGCTCATTAAACTGGTTCGCAATAAAATATCCTCAGTTAAGGACATTATACCAAATGCGAGACGAGTAAAAGTTGAATAATTTATATTCTGAATCGGGTGATGTGTTTGTGAAGTTTCTTTAAAAACAATAGCAAAAATCATCAGTCTATACAGTATGAGCTCTTCACTGTAGGAAGATATGTTTGATTTTGAGAATTTAAATGGAAAGGTACATTAATTATGGTTAACTCAAAATATAAAGTTCTTTGTTACTTTCTCTACTGGTAAGTAGAGGAAGTATTGTATTCCACCCAAAAATTCCATGTCGAGATTTCACTGGAAATATACAGGGTGGAAGGGAAGTCATTACATTCCTTCTAATATGTGCTTCATAGAAGCATTACAAACAAAAAAGTCGAATAGCATTTTGTTCTTTGATCAGCTGATTTCGAAAAAAATAAATAGTATTTGTCCAAGTTGGATGCTTAATTCCACAAGAATGTGGAAAGATAACATTTTGTTACTTGTAAGATGCGTAGAGTAACTTATTTCTGACATAACTTCGGTAGCAATTATGGAGTTTCGAAATAATTAATCACTTAAAAGACGTGAAGGAATAATCTGAGCTGCTATTTCAGAGATGACGTAACTCGGCAGCGTTGCGTTGAGGTTGTTCAGAGAATTGACCTGATTTGTGGATGTAAACAGCTTTCGCTTTCAGTAATGTTTTGGGAGCTAACGCTTGTGATTGGCCTGTCAAGAGTAAACACGGAAGGACAAGGCAGGGTATGAGCTTATTTTCAAAACACACCGTTACTGTGTTTGTTTATGTACGGAGCTAGGGAAAGTGACCACACACACAATCTGCAGTGCTGCCAGGTTGTTTTTGATAAAACTAAAATATCTCCATAGGAAATAGTCCTGGACAAAAATGTAAGATACAAAATGTATTCCAAATACCGAGATCTACCACTGGTTTAAACTAAAGTAATGACTTGCCTTCCACCCGATATGTTTTGAGGCCACTGGATCCGAAAAAAAAGCATTTTTAGAAAAAGGTCCGTGTGTGTGTGTCTGTCTGGGTGTCTGTGTACCTGTGTACAGCATAACTCAAAAACGAAATGTCAGTTAAAAACCAAAGTTGGTATTTAAGTTTAATGTCTTTCAAGGATGCGGCACGAAATTTTTGAAGAAAATAGCCCTACCCTAAACTACCCTTCACATGGAAAATTTTTCGAAAATTTTGATTTTCTTGAAAATGGCTCTAATGGTTTTGATTAAAATGTCACATGTTTGAGACATTTTTATGACAAATGAAATTTATATCTTGAATTTTCTGGCTCTAGACCCTGTAGTCGACTGGACGACATTTGCGTAATTGATAAACCGTTAGAGATAGATCAAATCATACTATACAAAAATGTAGATCTTGCTAAAATACACAATTTATGCCTGAATAAATTTTCTTGTAGGGTGAACCATTTCAGAGAAGTTCCTTGTTATGTGTGTGAGTTTCGCAAAACTTAAAACTTTCGTGAAATGGAACATCGTTGTTCATTTGTTTTGTATGTTAAGTGTGCAAAGAGAACGGAATCTCAAAGCTTTAAAAGATTTGACTATCGCTCAAAGCCTACTGTATTCCAATATTCCCCTTGCACCTACAAGGAAATAAGCAATAAAATAATTTGTACAAATGTTTATCTTAGCACGAAGAAGATATAGGAATAAGAGTTTGTAAGAATGGTTAGTACAAGAGTAGAGAAAGTCACGTGAGTGCAACAGATAAGATTTTTTCAAATATTTCTTCAATTTATAATATTCAAAATATTCACAAATGCAATTTGTACTCGTATGTACCTGTTTAAATGCTTTATAATTTCTGGAAAGTCGATTAAAAGGAATGATCATATTATTTAAGGCAATTTTGCACTAAATGCTAAATTTCAGATTTCAGTGAATTTAACTCAAATTTGTGTTTGTATTTATGCTCTGTGTATAAGATGTTTTTTTAGAGTAATTTCATTTTAGTGCTTTAAATTTTTGGGGGATATTAGTTATCAAAAGGGATTGGTAATAAACTTCCCAGGGAAACATCAAAGTTGGGTCAGTTGGGCCGGCCGCGAGAATCAAACCCAGGAACTCCCGAATGTTGATTACAGACCTTACCGCCTGAAACATTCCGCTTAGTGGTGAACATTAAACGTGTTTATATACCGGGTGGAAGGTACAAATTCGGCCATACGCTAACTAGGCATTCTACACGATGAGTTTAACAAATACATCCACTACAATTATTGTCAATAAACAACCTTTTGCGGAATAAAATAATCTTTTTCCGGCGAAGCGATTTTTTCTTGACAATGATTATTGTATTAGACATATTTGCAACGCTTATTATGTAGAATAGCTGGTTAACGCATGGCCGAAGCACCCGGTATACGAAGGGACAAAATAGGCAACTGTCGAGATTTACCTATGATTTTGAGGCAGCGATCTATCAACACTTTCTCCCATGCTAGTCAGCAGCAAATGGAGAAAGCTCAGAGACCGTATTACGTCACACTCTCGCTACCAATTTGAGACACTGAGAGCATGCTCTATGCTAGCTGTGAAATCCATACCACACTGTTATCCATTTCACGTTACCACAACAGGATATCAATAGACGCCAGTCTAGTGCTCTCCAGTGGCGGGCTTTACTCCGTATTCATGCCATATTAGGCACACACCCATTTACTTCTATTTCCTAGGAAAGTGCAAGTGCTGAGTGAGGGAGTGATGTTTAAGGGCCCGTCGACAACTTGGTCATTTGGGCCTGCAAGTGTTGAAGATTAATAGTTATTTTGTTAAGGGACACTGGGAGTGAAATTTTGGTCAAAATTGTCAAAATGTCGAAAATTGTTTTCTTACCTTAAAATGTTCCTGGAACACCGCTGCATTTGGATCAGCTATCATTTTTCATATCCCCACTCCATGTGGTCATTACGACCCTTTCAAATAGCGCTCTTCCCTTAACGTACACAGCATGTTCCTATATAAAAGCCTGTTTTTCTCAAAACTATGTACATTTCTGCACATTCCAAAAGAAGGTCGCGCCTGAGTTTTGCTTCAAATTCAATAACAATTTCCAAAAGTATTCATAAATAGCAGCTAAACAAAACTATGCTTCAATATTGATGTTATCTTTAACATGAATTCCAAAAACATTTTTTCTGTATGAAAAAAAAAAAACAATAACTTTAAGGTTAAATTAAAAAAATATGTACAGCATAATCAGCAAACGTATTTGAAATATCTCTTCATACAATTGTTACCCATGTTTTGGAGTACCAGTCCTGTCAATATAAATGAATTTTGAAAAGTCAATAGACGCGAGCTCTATTTTGAAAATGTGCCTATTAAATTCATAAAATAATTTATATATCCTAAACGAATTATCCAATTGTAATGAAATTTCGTGTACCTCCTATTCTCATATAGATACAAAGACAGTAATTTCAGAAAAATCTATCAAAAAATGTGGAACTTTCAAATTTCACTCCCAGTGTCCCTTAAGGGCATCAATCTCTAAATTTTTCAAAGAGATCTATATTAAGTGCTATAGACTATATATTTATAAATGTTACTCTAATATTATGCAGAATGTTCTCAACGAATCTAACCTTAGGTTTTTAGATGTATTATCAATGGAGAATGAAATGTGTTTATTCACCGATCACGTGTCCTCCTGGGCTACAATAGTTCCCAATACTGTGCAATTAAAGCTAATTTGCTTACAAAACAGATTTCCAATGAAAATAACATGTAAAACGGCAGCTCAAATGATGTCAATATTTGCATGTACTTCTGGAATCATTTTTTTTTTTTTTTTCAAAATAACCAGGTTAAAAATACTGCACGTACTCAACCAACAGACGGTCATCTTTTGTCAGATTTACGTCTATGTGCGAACAATATTGTACCTAATATAGATAATCATGTTAGTACAAAACAATGCAGACGTCCTGCAACACGCAACTAACTGGAATCTAATATTCCATGTATATCGCTGCTACGAGTATGGTTTATTCAAATTTAGTTAATAGAGCTGCTTATTTTACGTTAAGTTTCGAATTAGGTATTATAGGGATGTTCACTACAATGTCAGGCTGACATGAGTTTTGTGCACCCCTAGGCGCAGGTGAACACAGAACACTCACAGTCTGATTGGCAAAAGTGGAGTAGGTGAATTCTGTTATCTTCTGTTATCCCCCCCCCCCCTTAAGTCTCCCCATAGCTGCCCTAACAGTTCCAGGCTATGTAATACTGGGGCTATCTACAGGGAGTAAATGAACACGCCCCATTGTTTATGGCCTAAAAATGTTAGAAATATGCAAGTATTTATGGTCAAAAGAGTTAGAAAATATGACCTAAAATTTTTTGGGCGCAGTTTCGAAACCCACAAAAATGTAATGATTTTTATATTAGCATTATATTGACAACCTACTTTAAAAATCTAGCACACTCAATAATAAATAAATAATATTAATTTTATTGTTGCATTTTGAATTTATTTAAATGCTCAATCCAGACTTAAGCCAGAATGAAATAAATGACACATTTTGAAGCGCGATCAGAAACAAGAATTACAAAAGCAAACTGTATACATTTTAAAGTTGTTATATTTGCACGCAACATTGTAACGGGGAAAAATACCTAATATTACAGACAAGAATTAGGAAATGTGAAAAAATCGTCTTGGGGAGGATTACAAGCACATATGTGGAACTGGAATAGAAGTATAAAAATATTACAAAAATACAAAAATTTGAGAGAAAATATAACTAAGATGAAAAATGACAAGAAAATGACAAAAAACCGTTAAAAAGATGACTTTATATGACCCATGAGAACTGCATAATTTAACCCTTCCACTTCCTTGTTATCCTAACCTAAATAAATTGAATTCAAGTATTTGCAGCCGTTTACGATTATAAAAATATTAAATTAAAATATTAAATTTTTGCAACAAATTAGTGTTTTTAAGAAGAAAAAGCAAAATCCAATCAAATGTAACCCTGTCAGCTTCCAAGCGTGCCCTTACACCGATAATTTTACCTGGGCCCTCCCCTTCCTATACCACAAGCACATTTGACTGCAGTTGCTGGGATTCGAACTTTCGACGTTTGGCTTTGGATGAATGGGCAGTTAATTGCGTATTTCCTTTACCATCACGCCTATTCGAGTCGCTTCGGCCGAAGTGCCTCGGAGAGGGATATGAAAACCGGGTTAGGAATCAGAGGAAGAACGGCGTATGTGGTAAAATATCTCAAAAGTGAAGGGATTAAACACCTTCTCCAGCTCACAGTTATTTTTCTGAACAACGGATGGCTCAGTGATCTCGTAAGTGATGACACTGTTTGACTTCGTTTAATCCAGTTTAGAAATTAATGTCTGCTCTGGACCACTGGTGGGGTAAAAAATTCTGCTTGAACCACAACTTCGTTAGGGTCAAAGGATATTCCATCTTCTTCGCTATTATTCTTCACGAAATCCTGGAAGTTATATTCGTACAAGCATACTCAAATATACAGAAAACGAATATAGTAAATGAAAGGCCTTTGTAGCTCCCCCTTCCCTCCCTCTACCCCTCTCCGATGACAGCGGTATTCATGCTATTGGCTGGACATAGTTATAGCCAGTGACATGAAAGGACAGCATTGATTATTTCTGACGGCTCAGATCGTTACTCAACTGTTGCTTGTTTCACACCAGGAATTACACGTGGCCAGATTAATGGTCAGAAACTGTGTAAATCCACCATCTCCAGCTTTGCTTGTCCTCATTACAGTGCCACACCTCTTGCCCCTCATTGGTCACAGTCATGCCTCATAGCTTGCTAGACCCGGTAAGACGATAGGAAACTGAGAGATGGTCCAAAACAGTGTGTATCACAGATCAGAAGTGGTGCGGCTGTGGGCAATCTGCAATTTGATCAGCTCAGTACTTATATAAGTTAAAATGTTAACATTTTGGTAGTCCAGCCGTGGTTTAAGCCCCTTCAGAGCTTCCCATTATTTTGAATTTTCACAAAATTAAAAAAAATAACTTTTGTCCAAAAGTACATTCAACCTTTAGCTCAACTAAATATGAATTTTGATCTCCGAATCTTTTAGAGGTTCAGCACGTGAACTTCTAAATGTCCATGACCATACGGTTTAATGACCTATATTCACTTCTAATGCCTGTGACTTGATTTTTATTTTCCTTACTCTTTCGCGCACTAAATTGTTCATACGATGTAATTTGTGATCAACATTGTTCAAATTTTCAGCAAAAACTACTCTCATATAGTATTTGCCACACTTGTAAATTGCTCAAGATATTCCATAGTTCAGACCTGTCATTTAGTGTCTTCTGGGAGCCATCTGTGTACCTCCCTCCATACCGGCAGGCCTCACGCCATTTAAAAAAAAAAAAATAAAATAAATAAATAAATAAATAAATAAATAAATAAATAAATAAATAAATAAATAAATAAATAAATAAATAAATAAATAAATAAATAAATAAATAAATAAATAAATAAATAAATAAATAAATAAATAAATAAATAAATAAATAAATAAATAAATAAATAAATAAATAAATAAATAAATAAATAAATAAATAAATAAATAAATAAATAAATAAATAAATAAATAAATAAATAAATAAATAAATAAATAAATAAATAAATAAATAAATAAATAAATAAATAAATAAATAAATAAATAAATAAATAAATAAATAAATAAATAAATAAATAAATAAATAAATAAATAAATAAATAAATAAATAAATAAATAAATAAATAAATAAATAAATAAATAAATAAATAAATAAATAAATAAATAAATAAATAAATAAATAAATAAATAAATAAATAAATAAATAAATAAATAAATAAATAAATAAATAAATAAATAAATAAATAAATAAATAAATAAATAAATAAATAAATAAATAAATAAATAAATAAATAAATAAATAAATAAATAAATAAATAAATAAATAAATAAATAAATAAATAAATAAATAAATAAATAAATAAATAAATAAATAAATAAATAAATAAATAAATAAATAAATAAATAAATAAATAAATAAATAAATAAATAAATAAATAAATAAATAAATAAATAAATAAATAAATAAATAAATAAATAAATAAATAAATAAATAAATAAATAAATAAATAAATAAATAAATAAATAAATAAATAAATAAATAAATAAATAAATAAATAAATAAATAAATAAATAAATAAATAAATAAATAAATAAATAAATAAATAAATAAATAAATAAATAAATAAAATAAATAAAGAAACCCTCTTCAATGAATATGGTAAGATCGTTATATCAGTATGTTATGTTTATATAGTTTCTTTAAACATACATTATTATAATAATATTTATTATCATATTATTACTATTATTATTACTATTATTATCATTATTATTACTTAATTTGTATATTGACGACGTAGTTATGAAGTGGAAAGAGGGAATACAGTTTGGAATTAAAATAGACCTTACATATCATTAGATACTACTACATTCTAATGACCAGGTAATTATAGAGGAATCAGAAAGGTAATTTTCAAAGAGCAATGTATAGATTAAGCCAAAATGCGGTACAGTATAACATAACTGCAAATAAGGCGAATATAATGGCTTTTAATGGGAAGAATCCGTTCAGATAAATAAATAAACAAAATAATAAAGTAGAAAATTTTAGACCAAGCATCCCACTTGAAATGTCTAGGGTGCAACCTAAGTTTTATATACCACAGGAGTATATAGAGGAAGGTTGATAGATTTGAAGCTATTTGTGAAACAATTGGAAGAACTTTAGGAAGAAAAACAAGAAAAGAGACACAAGTGAAATTTTATAAAGTTTTAGCTGTACCCAGTCTTATACGTAACATGGACGATAACAAAAAAGGAAAAGTCACCCATACAAGCAGCAGAGATGAAGCTCATTAGATATGTTAAATTATGTACTAAAATGGATAAAATAAAGAACGAAAAAATAAGACTAGATCTAAAAATCTTTTCAGTTAGTTGTAAGATAGAAAAAATAGAATAAAATGGATGAATCATGTTAACAGAATGATAAAAAATAAAAAGAATTAAGTTGCTGATTGGAAAGATATCACTTTCCGGAGAATCACACTTTTCCAGTATGAAACTATGTGTAATGAACCAACGCACCCTTAGATCATTTCTGAACAGGAAGATGGAGACCACGTGTTTATGCAGATTGACACAGTACCCCAGTTCCCAGGACAGCTGGGAGGAGTTACGCCTGGTCAGGGCAGTATCAGGTGTTATCTGCTTGGTGATATAGTGTTTCTTACTTCCCCCAGCGGTTTCAATGACACTTGATATCAAGCTAGAGGTTCATTCATCCGATATCCGTTACAGTGGCAATAGCAAACATGCTGGTATGTCACATGACCGCATCAGGGCTCAAACTGGCCCTCTACTTATTTACAGTTTGTTGTGTACACCAGAGAGAAAGTAATGAAAACTTGATATACAACTTTCTGCAACAACCATTAATTTTCTTCCTTATAAATACACATTGGATTTGTGTGCAAATGCATATTTAATTTGTTGTTATCTGTGACATGGAATTAAGCTTTGCAGCATATTTTTGTTATGTGTGCTGCTGCGTCAAGTTTTATAGTGCATGTATATATGTAGTTCTTGCATATTTTATAATTTTTCATGCATGGGGCATATAACACATGTCTTTTAATTTTTTTTAAATTTCAAAGTTAATACTTAAATACACTAGTGACACTATACTAAAGTCCTTTTGGAGACACCCCTTTAGAGTAAACTTGAGTACTGTAACAAAATGACACTTCGACAATCCCACTGCTGACACCAGAGTGACAAAAAGGACGAAAGTCCTGTCCAGTTATTTTATTTTCTTGCAAAAACGTTTCCACAAATACACAGTTTTCTATTACTGACATTAATACAGTCTGCAGCCTTTCTTGATATTACAATTACAACTGGTTTCTTCTCGTAACTGTAACTCACTCCTTTCAGTCTTTCTTCACTTTCTCAGTCTCTCAAACTGCTGACCTTAACGATACAACCACTCAACACTCATTAATTGCTTCGCTAACTTCCTTCACGACGCGCCGGCTCTCTCACGTACACACGCAGCTGAAACACACACACACACACACACATACACACATTAAACGTGACTGAATCCCGACGACTCACGTCTGTAACTCTCGTTGCCTCGCCTCCTTATATAGCGAAGATGACGCAAACACGGAACTTTCTCGAACTTCTACGAATACGCCGGCCACCGAACACTTCTCAAATAACCTAGAAAAGTCCTTTTCGTTCTGCCGCTCTGATTTCTGTCACGTATTCGCTCCCGTATGTGGTGTGAGGTAGCTTGACACCAACTTCGTTGTGCGCCGCGGCGGCGTCACAGTATGCAGGGAAATTGAATAACTTGTGCATTGCTTGAGACAGAAATCCTAACGTTGAAGTTGCCTGTTGTCTGTATGAATATTTTCTAGCCGAAAACGTAGTGTTTCCTGGAGTAAGTAGGTGCTTTCAAATGTTGCCCAGTGAAAGCTGTAGACATGGTAAGATCCTGCTCAGCATACAAACTCGTGTTAACCGATAAACAGCATGCAAATATACCTGTACATTTAGAGAAAATAATCACTGTATACTCCATATCGAATCATAATGAAAAAGTACTTAAACTGTAAGTATCAATAGAATAGAAGCATAAAGATACAAATTCGTGCATGAGTAGCACAGATATTCTTATGATAGACCACATTTTTAAGATTTCTATGAATGCATGGATATTTTAGAGATATTTTTAGTGCATTAATTTGTGCAAATCCGCTGTCTGCTTACACGCTTACACCGTGTGCGTGTGTACATATACCGGGTGAATCAGCGGATTGAGCAGTTACGCAGTTCCAGCCTTTTACAGACTATGCCGTTAACACTTGCCCACTGCAAACCGCCGTATAAGTTTCGGCCGAAATGACTGATTCGCACGGCTGTGAACCAAAATCACTTGCTCTCGTAGCGCAATGCGTTGGCCTTCGGTGATAAAGGTCCCAGGTTCAAATACTGTCGCTTGAAAGTACTTTTAATCTTTAATAAATTTAAGTTTGGCACAGAAGTGTCGTTTCACTTAGTTTAATGTGAATTTCATAAAAACACAAATTGTTACTTGTTAGAATATGCTTTAGTGATCATAAATAAATGCATAATAACATTGCACTTGTAACTTATGAACATAACCCATTTTTGCATAATATAGTACTATTTAAAGCTATTCACTCATACAAAATAAAGCCAATAAGTTGTTTTACTTAGACTGTGTTAACGTCAGAGAAGAGCGTTGTTGTGTATTATGGCAGAAAAAAATAAAGCGCCAGAAAAACTAACTGGACTGGACTTTGGCCGTTTTTGTCACACTGGTGTCAGAAGTGGGATGTGTCAAATTGCCATTTTCTTACAGTATTATTGTTATTACCATTATTGGTGTGGGTGTGTATACGCACGCGCACACATCTGATTTACTTATCCATTTGGCAAAGAGTAATCATTCGTGATATTGGCCTCGAATTGGGCTTTTACATAACATACATACCCTACCTCCGAAAAAAATGCTGTGTTCTGTCACTCAAAAATAATTTTTCCATTCTTATTGCGAAATTTAAGCTTGCGTTTCCCTTCTTTGTGTTGCAAGTACCGAAAGTGCTCCAATAATCGACAACGTGAATGCAATAAAAGGTTCGCGGGTCATTCAAAACCTTCTATGCATGCACTACACAATACCCTACACAAAATATACCTATGTACTGTAGAAATGACAGGGCTATTAAAATGATTGTCGGGTTTTAAAAACAACTACACATGGCACAAATAAGGTAGAAATGTGAATGGTATTTTATTGAACAGCGGAACTCTCAGAATTTCTGATATACAGTTGAATATTATAATTTAAAAAGGGCCTAAGTGTCAAAATTTAAATTCACAGAAACGTTTAATACGTGTTTTATTATACTGAAAACTGTATAAACAAATTACTGCACATGTTACAAAACGAATAAGATATTTAACACATTCTGACGGCGGTGGTAACAGCAAAGGCTCGCAACCGGGCTGCTTCATGCCACTGGCTGTGCGTGCAACAAAGGCGCTCAAGGTCAAGCCGCCCCATGCCACTTATGCGAGCAAACATGTGACAACAATCAGTGCGGCATTACAACAAGGTTTTCGACATTGTTCGTGAATTTTCTGGCTGCCAGCAACTCGAGAAAAAGGAGCGTTTCCAAGAAAGATCTGACTACGTCATCACCGGTATAAAAGCTTGTGGGGCCTGTGAAGGAGGCAGTTTCAAGCCAGTTTTAGTTCCGTCAGTGAGTGTGGAACAAGTGTGTGTGTGTGTGTGTGTGTGTGTGTGTGTGTGTGTGTGTGTGTGTGTGTGTGTGTATGTGTGTGTGTGGAGTGGGGGGGGGGGGTTAGATAGAGAGAACCGGTGCATCCTAGAGGAAGATAGCCAAGCAGTTAATAAGTGTTGAGTGATCGTATCGTCAGTGATAGTTTTGTGAGACAAAGAGAACTGACAGAGAGAAAACGGTGTGTTAAGGCTACGAGAAGACAACAGCTGTGAGTTGTAATATCACGAAGGACTGTAAACCCTGCTAACGTCAGTAAAAAAAGAACTGTTGTGCATTCAGAAGAAAACAAAATAAGAAGAGAGTAACTGGACTGAACCTTTGTCGTTTAGTCACACTGGTGTCTGAAGTGGGATTTGTCGAATTATCGCTTTGTTACAACATTATGCACGTATGTTTGCAAAAAAACCTCTACCTATATAAATATGAAAGAACATCCTAAGCTTATTCTTTACAATATGAGGAAACACAATATTAGAAAACACATTACAAAAGTCACCTGTGATGTTATGGAATAAAATTATTTGTGCTTTTCTGGCAAATAAGGGATACTTTTTTTCTCAGCTCACTTAACTTCTCACACTTCATCCGGCTTAAAAACTCAAGTTACTGCAGTTCCATTAATTCCTACATCTTGTTTTCCTTTATTATGCTGCAGGCATTACAGATAGACATATTGAATGATTTCTCACAAACACCGGGAAGGGTTATCGCCTGTGACAATCCCATAAACTTAAGAAAAAAATTAATATACCGGTATTCACATAGATATTCGTACTATTACCCTAATCCTTAAAAATCTGGTACATCTGTTGTTTAACGACACTGTCAATGTTACACTACATCTTCTTCATGTTAGTCGAGATAAGCATGTGTAGAAACTATCTTACTGCATATTTCCTTGCAGGTGCAAGGGAAATATGGGGATACAGTAGGCTTTGAATGATAGTCAAATCTTACAAAGCTGGTTGCTATATGAAGGCTTTGAAATTCCGTTCTCTTTGCACGGTCAAGAGATAAAAAAGTGAATAATGACCTTCCATTTGAGAAAAGTTTAAGTGGCGCAAACCTCACACAAATAACAAGGAATATATCCACAAGAAAAATTTATTTGGACATAAATTGTGTTTTAATGAGATCTGCATTTTTGTATAGTAAGATTTGGTCTATCTCTTACAGTTTACCAGTCGTGCAAAAGTCATCAAGAGAAAAGAGGACTACATAGGTTTTAGTTGGAAAATTCAAAATACACATTTCATTTCCTACAAAATATCTTAAACATATAGCATTTTAGTCAAAATCGTTTAAGGCATTTTTGAGAAAATCAAAATTTTCCATGTAATGGTTAGTTTAGGGTGGAATTTTCTTCAAAATCTTCGTGTCGCATACTTGAAAGGTATTAAACTTAAAGGCTAACTTTGATTTTTAACCGACCTGTAGTTTTTTTTTTAGTTATGCCGTTTACAGGCACACAAAGGACCTTTCTCTAAAATATTTTTTTTGTTTGTTCAGGGGGCCTCAAAACAAACTTCCGGTGAAATCTCAACATCGAAATTTTGGGTCGAATGCTGTACTTCCCCTACTTACTATACGGAGCAGAGAAAGTAAAAATAGCTTTCACATTATTTAAAACGTTATAAAGATGCTTTGGTCTGCTACATATGCTAAAAGGTTCTAAATCTTTCAGCCCCGCTTATAAGTTTCCTCTTCTCGATCAAAGCCAAATTCTGGTCACAGCAGATATGGATGTCCGTTAACCAAGAAGCTGTGATTGATTTCATCAAAGAGATCTTTAGCTACTAGCTGTAGAAGAAACACAAGTATCACTTTATTTTTATTTTGTCCTATAGTGGTTATATTTCATATAATAAGTTTCCCCTTATTAGAACGAACCAGATGGAGTAATTCTACCAGTGAGGGCACCACAATCCCTCCTCTACCTACTGTCTGTTCACCAGCTCATGGTCTTAGGTGAATGTCAGGAGAGATACTCCATGTAGTGTAACCCGAGTTTTGTAAACTTCTTCGCAAACGTTGTTCTGCTGATTACGTTGCCAACTTGCCGCCAGTGTTATTCGCAGTATGCCACTAGATTCTCAAAATTTCAGTTGTAACATCGTACGAGTAACTAGTTTTATGCTGAAAGTATTGAAAAAAGTAGCCCTGTCTAGGAGGGCTGTGAAATTTGCTATGATATTTTGGTTCCAGAACAAAGGTGTTCAGAGTGACAGTTCTATACGTAGGATGATTGAAACAAACAAACCTAAAGAGGCTCTTAAAGCGGACGCTTTTTTGTTTTTATTGGACCACACTTGCACCCATAAATGTGTGATCTCAAGCCCCTAGAACTAGCTTCGCCAAGGTAAAATGAATAGTTAAATAAACGTAACAGGTGACTTATCCTTATATGAACACGATACAACACTCGAGGATATATCCTTGGGACCGAAACCGACTGACAAGCTTCCTCAAAAATATAGAAAAGCTAAAAAATTGTCTGTGTGAGAAAGATGAAGTAGTTGAAAACATCATAAGCTAAATATACTCCATGAACTGAAAATAACATTTATTTAAATTCTGTGCTAGTTTGAGCTAGTTCCTTTGTTTAATCTGGCGTGAATATACATTCCAAGGTTGGCACTACTGTGGTAAGCGCGACTAAAAGCACCACTCTTGCTTCAGATATCGGTGCATTCCTGCCAGGGTCCACCAGCTGGTGAACAAACTATAGGTTTCCATTTTATGGATGTAAGAACGTGTGCTCTATGTAACATCTAGATGAACAAACAAATTTAAATACGCCAGTTGTTTCAAGTAATGCATTTTGCAGTACATACGAGTATATACAGATACGAGAAGTATCTTGAAGTACTAACATACATCACTTTCTTAACCCTTTCATTCCCGGTGTACATTATAATTGACATAGGCATTTTTTGCCTACTTGTAATACTTTTAACGGTTTTTTTTTCTGCTATATTCTTGTTATACTGTTCGTCACCAATTAAACCTATGTAAAAACATGTTCTGAAGTGTACAAAATTTCTTTTTCTTTTTTTTTTTTAACAATTCACTTGTAGTGTTTTTTTTAAGAAAAGAAGCAAAATCCATGCAACCGCAGTCAAATGATACCCCGTCATCATCCATGCGTGTCATCACACCGATTATTTTACGTGGGCCCTCCCCGTCCTTTACCACAGGCACATTTCACTGCGGTTGCCGAGACTCAAACTCACGACCTCAGACTTTGAGTGCATGGCCAGTTCACTACGTGTTGCCTTAATGATCATGGCTGAAGGTGTCCCAGACCACCAAATCTAAACCGGTTTCGAATTAGAGGAAGAACGGCATAAGTAGCAAAATAATTCGGGACTGAAAGGGTTAAAGATCATTCAGTAGCGATTTGTACCCCTCTTCCAAGAAGAAGTGAATTCCGATGATGAATATAAATGACTCAAAACAATTGCGAGCGACTGATTTCTGCGGCATAATACACAGACGCTAGGTAATTATTAAAAATAGACACCTGTTTACGCATTGTTGCCAAGGAAACGTACCACAGGTCACATAGAAAATTAAAGGAACATGTGTCACTTTCCCATTCATACTCACCCTTCAACATACAATCCTTACAGTTTTCTATAACTGAAATAGAAATGCCACATATTACAATCACGCGGTTTTCTCTATTCAATTATCTTTTACGAAACACGATCACATTTATTTCTCTACTACCTCTTGCACCAACAATTCATACAATTTTCCAAGCCTTTGAAACTGAAATGCCACGTCTTACATTCATACAGCTTTCTGTACTTGCTTTTCTTCCTGTGATATTTGCGTTTGTTCATCGGTGCTTTTGCATAGTGTTTTCCCGGTGTTTATATTTATTTTGGCTTCTTTATATATAGCGTTCCACTCTTAGAAGACAGTATGGAGTTAAATGGGACATCTCTGTCTCTATCTAGCGCATACAAGTTGCCATTAGCCGCGTCCTTTTCTACCCTCGCGGTGTTGCCAGATTCCTAATAGCATGGTATAAATATTCATTTGTATAAATTTCAGATTTGAACACATTATCCTATGCAGAATTTTTTTCTCTATCACGTTATATCCTTTTTAGAGTTATTATACATTTCTATAGGCCCAAATTTCGTCAGAAAACGTTTTTTTCAATAGAAGTCCGATATTTCCTGTTTCTATACTCATCACGCACTAACAAACTAACAATTAGAATGCATCTATATTTTTTTCTTAGGTAGAGTATACCATAGTGCTACTACCTGCCCACTTTGAATTCTCTATGTTTACCCAGTTAAGTGTTATAATTTTTTAAATTAAATGTTTTCGGAAAATTTTATATCTGTGCACTGCAAAAGTTACGCAGTGTGAAACTTTTTTGTTATTGAGTTTACATCAGGGAACCAGCGAGAACAAATGTTGAGGAAGGTTGGAGAAAGTTTTTAAAATAAACCAGTAAGGCAAACAAAAGGTACTGTATGCCCACGACAAGAAGGCTAGAGGGGAATGAAGGGCAGAGGGGGCTTCAATTGTTTATCTGCTCCGGTAGCGTATCTGTTTACTAGGAAATGCGTGCATGAAAATGCATATGAGTCACCCGCGTTGCCAGATCTAACGCTTTGCAGTATTAGGTGCAGGTGCAGAGATTTTTTAGTATTATGCATTATTTGGCTCTCGCGCTACGGCGCTACAGTTATATACTCGTATTTTGTTAGTTTTATTCTTGGCTTAATATTTACATATGGCTGCAGTTCGAAAGAAGGGACGAAGTATTCACAGTGAAGCAAGGGAGGTAATTAGAAAAGTGATATAGGTATGTGACGAAGAAGCGAAATCAGGACAATTGAAATGTTTATTATCACAAAGAAATTTACGTGTGGCAAATTATTGTGGGATATCGGAACATAGTGTAACAAGATTAAGAAGAGGTGTTAAAGCCGGTGAAAAATCACTTCATACTCGGGAAAAAGAGACCAAAGGCCGAGGAATGCAAATTTCATTGTGATGACTTTGATAGAACAGTAATTAAAAACGTAATTCGAGACTTTTATTTGGTTAAAAAAACAAGTGCCCACTGTACCGAAGCTACTTGCAGCAATTAGGGAAAAAATAAGTTTTCCTTGGGGAAGAGAAATTCTGCGGAAGCTATTGCACGATATGGGTTTCAAATGGAAGCGATGTGGAAGTAAGAGAAAATTACTTATTGAACGTCCAGATATAGTTAACTGGAGAGCTAAATACCTAAGAGCTATAAATGGATACAGAAATGCTGGGAGAAATATCATTTACATTGATGAGTCCTGGGTGGACAATAATTTGACATTTGGGAAGTGCTGGCAGAGCGATGATATCTATGGGAATACTACAAACACTATCTCTTCAAACCGCCTGATTCTTGTAAATGCAGGCAGCAACGAAGCTTTCATACCCGGAGCTTCTTTGATATTCAAAGCTGGACTTGCTAGCGGCGATTATCATGGCCAAATGAATGGAGAAAATTTCCAGAAATGGTTGGAGGAGAAACTGTTACCTAATATACCCTGCAATAGTGTCATCGTGCTTGATAATGCTCCATACCACAGTGTACAAGAAAATAAGCCTCCGTCGAAATATGCTGTAAAGCAAGAAATGGTACAATGGTTGGAGAACAACAATATTTCATATTCTGCTGCAATGCGAAAGACCGACTTGTTTGATTTAATTCAAATACATAAACCAAAGGAAAAAATATACCATATCGACAGAATAATAGAAATGCATGGGCATACGGTTCTTAGATTACCTCCTTATATGTGCGAGTTGAACGCTATAGAATTGGCATGGGCAGCAATAAAACATGTAAGAGAGAGAGAGAGCATAATGTAACCGGTGATCTACATTTAAGAAATCTACAGCAAGTGTGTGAAAGTGCAGTGAACTCCGTTACAACAGCTGATTGGGAGGGCTATGTTAGGCACGTTAAGAAACTTGAGGATGAGTTCAGGCAAAAGGATGGGCTAGTGGAAGATGCAATAGACAATTTTATTATATCACTAGGAGGTCTGACGAAGATGCAGAAAGCGGTAGTGACAGCAGCGAAGGTGACGACTTCTCCGACTCGGATCTTGCACGACAACTGGACTTCTAGGTGAGTTATGTGACAACACTGTGTATTTTAAACGAACCTAACATCCTTATCATACTCGGAAACTAGACATAAACACCGCGCGGGAAGCAAAACATGATTACGTTACACATTCCTAAGCCTCGCCTTCTTGTGCTGGGCATACAGTATTCATCTATTCAGCGTCAGGCCTGACACAGAAGATAGTATAAGGAGCAGCACTAGCATTAGTTCCAAAGAAGCCGTGTGTGTAACTGTGAGCTGTTATTGCGTTATTTGTTTAATATTTTTGTAAATATTTGTAGTTATGGAGGGTGAAGCTAGGAAGAGACGATATGTTGGTAAATTAAGAAGTAAGGAACGCCAAATAATTATGAATGTGTTAGATTATTTTTGAAGCAAAATGCTTGGCAGTAAAGGCAGTAAAAGAAACAGCTAAGGCTATCGGGTGTTCAGAAGCAGTAGTGTGTATGATTAAAAAGGAACTAATGAAAGGACCTCTAAGAACGCCATCGAAAAAGAAAGCAAAAAGGGCTGGACTACACAAAACGATAGGTTAACGCAATATGATTGAATAGTGCAAGCTGGAGTGCGGCGAATTGTTCATTCTTTACAGTTTGCAAATATTCCACCCACGCTGAATATAATTTTGTCACAGTTCAACAGTGATGAGACCGTACCAAATTTCTCAAGGGCCACTCTGATTTGGGGTTCGAATATGAAAGAAAGGGTAGCAAGTGCATATTAATAGAAAGAGACGATATCGATATCATCAGATGGCGACATAAATATCTAAAAGACGTAAAAAGGTTTAGGGACCAGGGGAAATCAGTTGTTTATACAGGCGAGTCATTTGTAAATTTAGGTCATACAGTAACAAAGGCGTGGAGGGATACCAAAGTTAAAAGTGTCCGTCAAGCAGCAATTGAAGGACTAAGTGCAGGACTCCGGCCACCTCGAGTCGCTCGCGGAGAAAGATTCGCAACTAGTACATGTTGCAACACTGCGCTCCATTTAACGTGCACTGTCTTCTAAGGGTGAAACGCGCTTTAGTATCCAATGTACGAGGGGCGTCTCAAAAGTAAGTTGCACTATTTTTTTTTTAATCCGCGCGGTAGGCGGGAAAAGTCTGAAAGTCCCAGGGAATATAGGTATGGGTTAGGTACCTAAGTTTATTGCTTGGACACTAAAACGGCAGTAACAATGGAGACTCCACTCGTTCCTACCGCCGATTGCGAAGTTCACGCTGTAATCCACTGTTTGACAGGAAAAAATAAATGTGCGACTGAAATTCATCGCATGTTGTGCAGTGTTTATGGAAAAGACATGTCAAGACAAATGGTTTCTCTTTGGCGCCAATCGTTCATTGAAGGGAGAACATTACACGATGAGCAGCAAAGTGGCCGACTCTTCACTTACCGCGCTCCAGATGTTGTTGACGAGGTTCGAGCAGTCGTGAACACCGATCGGCGCCTTACACTTGATGCAGGTTTGTTTGAACTTCCTCCTTATATTGAAATAAGCCGTGCATCACTTCACAGGATTATTTCTAAGGATCTGTGTCTATCGAAAGTGTGTGCAAGATGGGTTCCTCGCGTGCTTTCAGAACAACACAAGGAGCAGAGAGTAGACGCCGCATTGCAATTTTTGCAATTTTTTGAGGATGAGGGAGATGGCTTATTCGACAGAATAGTGACCAGGGACGAAACATGGATCCATCACTGGACACCCGAATGCAAAAGACAGAGTTTGGTGTGGAAACGAAAGGATGAACCAACACCAAAAAAGGCAAAAAGTTGTTGCATCGGCTGGCAAGGTCATGGCAACGATATTCTGGGATTCGAAGGGAGTACTGTTAATCGATTACCTGCCCCGTGGAACCACGATGACAGCTGCTTGCTATTGTGAGGTGCTGAGAAAACTCAGAAGAGCCATACAAAACAAAAGGAGGGGAAAGTTGAGCAAAACACATTTTCTGTTCCATGATAACGCTCGCCCGCACGCTGCTCGTGAAACTCAAGCCCTGTTTGAGCAGTTTCGATGGGACGTTTTCGGTCATCCACCTTATTCACCTGACCTTGCACCAAGTGATTACCATCTTTTTCCGGAGCTGCAACATCTTGGGGGAAGGTGCTTCGTAAATGACGAGAAACTGAAACAAGAAGTGGAAAGACGGCTATCCAGTTTGGCGGAGAGTGGTGTGACACTGGGTTAAAAGAACTGTTACCACGGAATCAAAAATGTATTGAGGTTCAAGGAAATTATGTGGAAAAATAGGTACTGAATGTAGCTTTCAAAATATACCCTTTTTAAAATATTTAAACGTTTTGTTATTTTTTAAAAAAATAGTGCAACTTACTTTTGAGACGCCCCTCGTAAGTCTAAAAGTTGCAGGAATAAAATCATCAAACCACGGGCAACGTCGGGTATTTCAGCTAGTAACATTATAAACAATACAGGCAATTATAACACTGACGTTGGTTCTATAGTAAACAAAATATTGGGAAAAATTGGAAGAAAGTAATGTATATATCATTAGATAGATAGCTAATATGCGATTTCGATTGATCTACCGTGAAAACGGTAGAGTTAGCAGCAGTATGCTGGTAGAGGGAAAAGGTACTTTCTTTTATTACATCCTATAGGTATTACAAGCCTGTTAGTGAGGATGTTTGATCTTTCCGTTTTCATTGAACTAAAGAAAACACTTCACAGCTAAATCTTCCTCCATCGAAGAAGCGAAGGGAATTACAAGAGTGTAAAATAATGAAGTCTCCGTAATTAAGATGCAGTGAGGGTCTAAAGAGGTTTAGAGCGTTGTCATGGAGATTTACCCGCTCTCAACAAACTCCCAGAGTATACATTTTTCTATTCTCAGCGTTACAATGAATTATTTTGCAGCTGAGACCCCCAAGTGGTACATTTTGCAGAGCCTCACAAAGCTAAGAAACTTCTGAAATGGACTTCCTGTAAATTATTGTCATAAATATGTAAGTAACATCTTTATATTTCAGTGTTGCTGGAGCTCTGCACGTCGCAGCACAAAGCATAACGTCAGATATACACCCTGCGGGAATATTAATTAGATAAGGTAGGTAGTAGGAGGTATGTGGCCCACAGCAACCGGGGCAGAGCAGGGCACGCTGGCTCCTGGCCCTTTGAGCCCTTGCTATGGCTCCTGGGAGAGACCCCAAGGTGGACTAGATCTGTACGACGATGTGCGCTGAGCATGGACGGGGTCACTAGCGTTTCCAGTTCGAACGCATCCGACGCTGTACGGTCCCCTAACCCCCGGCAATTCTCCGAAGCGGCCCAATTAGAAGGCGGGCCCTGACTGAGCAATCCCGTACGGCGCCAGCAAGAAACCTTTATTAAGCGCACTTTTACCGCCCAGTCGCAACAAGCCGAATACCACCGCGTGCCCCTATTACCGTGAAGCAGATGACAATGAAGGGAAATGACGGATACAGGAAATGAGGAGAAGGAAAGTAATGGTAGAAATCGAACCCGAGACTTCCCAAATGCAAGTCGCACAAGTTACTGCGACACTACCTTGCTATAAGTAAGAAAAGAAATAACACTTCGGAGCCTTATAGCAGCGCTGGTCAACTGGTGCTCACTGAGCGCAGCCTGCTCACGGCCTTGCAGGGATAACTATTTTAGCAGGTAAAAAAATGAAGGTCGCTCAAGGTATCCCACATGTCGCTCCCCACCTACATGTGAGCTTTCGACGTAGAAGTACAATAAAGTGTTTTGACTTTGAGCCAATTCGGAAAACAAGTCCCTTTTCTCAAATGTCCTATTGAAACACAAACTGTAATCTCAGCTTTAAAAGTTAGATAATATATCTTGGCTAATAATGATAGCGGTATCCTTCACGATCACAGAAGCTAAGAATACCTATTCATCCGTGAAATTTCTACAATCTGCAACTGAGTTAGATTCATTTCAAATTATAATACAGCAATCTGGGTTCAATAAAAGAAAGGCTTTACTTTGATGCACTCGACTTTGAAAATTACTGAGGTTCGCAAGGAATAATGTCATTCAAGAGACCAGTTTTTTTTTTTTTGTTTTGTTTTTTTTTTTTCCCTGTGTATGATACTGAATATAGGTTACTTTTGTAAAACCTTATCTTTGATTTCGGATATTTATAGTTATGCAGTCTTAAAACTTTGTTAGGTATTGACCACTGCAATTTTACGCGTGGTTGCCTTTTTAAAGGAGACCCTGCTCCTCATTGCCCGTTTTGCGACAGCCTTTTGTCGGTCCGTCACGTGTGTTTGCTTAGCACACCTTCGAGAATCTCTGCAACTGCTTGTCGCTCTTGCGGACGATAAACAAGCGGTCGAAAGAGTTTAGATATCGAAATGTGACACTTTTTCGACCCCAGTTTTTGTTTTAGTTCTGGCTTTTGCCTCTTTGTTTGGTATATTTATGGATACTTTCTTTTTCATAGTATTTTTATTTCATATTAACATTTATCTCTGGCTTTTGCCATGTTACGTTTTGTAAGGGCGCTGATGACCAAGCAGTTGAGTACTCCTAAGCCTAAAACATCATTAGACTTTCTCGGGGTCATTTCAGTTAAGTTTTGATGTAAGCTCAACAATAGTTCCTACTCAATCTAGTACTGGAGTTAAACTTACACTCAAATCATTTGCAAGTGCTAAATATCCTCTCAATTCGTAATGCTCCCTGACTTCTTGGCCAAAATTGCTAGACGGGTATGGGGAAAATCGGATAGTGACTGGCCGTTCCATTGCTTTTGTTTCAAACAGTAGTGGTGGTCATGGCCTCGATTTCGGAGTTTTAATCTCGCGAAGAGTGTCATCTTCCTTAAAAATAACAAAGAATGTTTGTTAGCTTGAACTGTAACGTACTTAATGCACAAAAATATATTTTAAAGATTAAAAAAGCTCATGAAAAATTAATGTCGCCCAACACCTCTAAACTCGTCTGACAGTTAAAACAATACTCAGACATTAAGAAATGTGTACCAGGACTGACGTAGATAGAATTAAATAATAATAGTCGAGAAACCCAAACTTCATGAAATTAAAATAGTATAATTACTATAGCACGCTCTGTATCATAGCGCTAATTAATTAATCAATCAGGCACTCAGTTGTTAACATTTAATCATTTATCCTCTTAATGATCCGTTTCAATATAATATGGTATTTATGTATTGTCAGGGCAATAATATTTAAAACAATTATTATGTTTACATCAAAATGTTGGCACAGCTTAGCGGTTTATTGTTCACGCTTGGTGCCCTGAATTTGAATCCCAGCAAATTACAAACGAAATTTATGGAAGAAATAGATGATTATGCAGATAAATTAGCATGCTGTATTCGGTTCATCACTATGCTCGTTGTTGTCATTCATCAGCAGCACTAGATTATACAGGATGTTCAGAAAATCCCGTCACAAACTATGGAAATTTAGGAAGAAACCTAACGGGGTGAAGCGTGAAATGAAATGATTAATGTAGCAAATACGGAGGGACAGGAAACTTGGAGATTATGGAAGTTCCTCCCAGCATTCGCCTGTGGCTCGGGGAAACTTCCGAAAAAAAACCATGAGTCAGGATGGTCAGTCACGGGGATCGAACCCGTGAACTCCCGAATGTGGGCCAATTCTGATTTACTCATTTATAAACTAATTTCTCATCCGTTCATTGTTCAGAATAATAAACATTCTGTTTTGTTAAAATGAATATTAAGGCGCAACATTTTATGTCTTTCAGTTGATTTTCTCATAATGTATGAAGCGCCCTCAATATATTTGTTATTATTACCTGGTCGTCCACTAAACGCAACTGACGCAGGATGTAATTTTGTTTCATTCAAATTCCCATAATAGTGCCCTTAATTGGATTATTGGAGCAAACAAGCTTCTATATATCTATATTTTAAGGAGCACCGGTGATGTATAGCGTTCTAGTGACAAAATAATAACGTCCATTCTATGGAGAGACACACCGAGGCTCAGAGTCCATTAAAATATTGTGATGCCGAGCTCGGCACACAACAAAGGACAGACGGGCCAAGCTACTTCACACCAAATACACTACTTCGCGCGGCGCGAAGGGTTCACTGTTAAGTTTCCCCACAGCACCTACGCGAGTGAATACGCGACTAACAACAATGAAGGGGTGACACAAAGCGTTTCCGGAGCCTTCTAGAAAGATCTGACTGCGTCACCGCCGGCGTGTTTGAAGGAGTTCGCGAAGGGTCCCTGTGACGTCATCCCCACTATACAAGCAGGCCAGTAAACAATAGTTAGTGAATTTACGGTTACAGACCTGAGTCCGTCGATGTGTCAGTGAGTGCGAGACAGCTGTGTATGTGAGTCGTCATGAAAGATACTCGGTCTTCGTGAAGAAGATTCAACAAGTGTCGAGTGATTGTAACGTCGTAGTCAGTGTATGAGAGACAGAGAAAGTGGAGAAAGACACTGCAAAGACTGAGTAAGGTTACGAGAAATAAAAGTTATGAGTTGTGATAGCACGAAAGACTGTAGATTGTGTTAACGATGAAAACAAAACTGTATTTGCGATACTGTTTTAGAAGACAATAAAGCGATAGAAAAATAACCGAAATGATTTTGTGGTTTTATCAAAATATGCATAAAAAGTAAGGGATAAACTTAACTTATTCGTTAAGGTGAAAGGTTGAAGTAAATTTCCTCAGAGGAGTTAAGTGCTTTCAAATGTTGTCCAATAACATCTATAGACGTGTGAAGATCCCTCCCAGCATACAAACATGTGTTAACCGATTGACGTCATAAACTTACACTTGGAGAGTTATCAATCATTGTATACTATAAATCAAAGTACAACGTTCGGAATGATGTCTAAAGAAGGATGTATCCCCTGAGTAGCAACAGGTATAAGGTTAAAGTTAACAATATTAGTGAACGATTAGTGCACAGTATAGAAAATATCTTAAAAGCTTTCACAGCAAATATGCAAGTATATTTTTGATACTGTTACACCAGCTCACGGCAGCGGCAACACAACAAAGAACGATCTGGACCGGGCTGCTCCACCCCTCTGGCGCGGTGCGTAACAAAGGCGCTCAAGTTCAGGCTTCACGCGAGGAAACACGTAACTGACAATCGGAGGGCAACATAAAGGGCTTACCAGAGTATTCGAGAAGCTTCCGGCGAACAGCTTGTTTGTAGAAATTCGAGAAAGATACGTGTTACATCATCCCGACTATATAAGGAGACGAGGCAACGATTAGAGGAGTTACAGTTACAGACATTAGTTGCTTAATGTGTTGTGCGAGACAGCTGTGTCTCTGTCTCTGTCTCTCTCTCTCTCTCTCTCTCTCTCTCTCTCTCTCTGTGTGTGTGTGTGTATGTGTGTGTGTGTGTGTGTGTGTGTGTGTGTGTTTTACAGTTACAGACATTAGTCGCTTAATGTGTTGTGCGAGACAGCTGTGTCTCTGTGTCTCTGTGTCTCTATGTGTGTGTGTGTGTGAGAGAGAGAGAGAGAGAGTGTGTGTGTGTGTGTGTGTGTGAGAGAGAGAGAGAGAGAAAGATGAGTCGCGTCTAAGTGAAGAAGATTTACTGAGCGTTGAGTGATTGTATCGTCAGGATTAGTGTAAGGCAGAGAAGTTGAAGAAAGCCACTAAAAGGACTCTGTCATGGTTACGAGAAGAAAAGAGTTGCGAGTTGTAATGCCACGAAAGTTTGTAGACTGTGTTAACGTCAGTAATAGAGAACTGCGTATTTGTACAAGAGTTTTAGAAGAAAATAATGTGAGAAAAAAGTAACGGAATGCACTTTTGTCGTTTTTTCACATGGTACCAGAGGTGGGATTCCTCGAATTGTCAGTGTGTTACAGTACTTTAACGCATTCATATCGGATGTATGGTTATAATGAGCAACTTCTTTAACATATTCTCTAGTAAAATCTAGCAGTTTACCTTCCGTTGATAAATCGATGGATTTTTGTTAATTTAAGTTTTTCAAATATTAAGCTTTATTATCATCATAAAACTTAATTTAATCACTACAGAAAGCTTATATAGAGAAATCTGATGTGTTGCACTCATATGACTTCTACTTCAGTACTAACTATCCTTACAAACTCTTATTCCTTTATCTTCTTCATGTTAGTCGAGATAAACTTTTGCACAAATTATCTTACTGCTAATTTTCTTACAGACGCAAGGGGAATATGGGAGTACAGTAGGCTTTGAGCGATTGTCAAGTCGTTTAGAGATTTGCAATTCCGTTCTCTTTGCACAACCAAACACATAAAAAGGTGAACGACGATCTTCCATTTGAGAAAAGTTTGTATACTGCAAAACTCAGACAAAAAACAAGGAATAAGTATCACCAAAATGATACACTCCACAAAAAAGTGCATTTGGACATAAATTGTGTGTTTTAGCGAGATCTGCATTTTTTGTATGGTAAGATTTGGTCTATCTTTTACGGCTTACCGTTATGCAAAAGTCACCAAGAGTAAACAGGACTACATAGGCTATAGCCAGAAAATTCAAAATATGCATTTAATTTGCCATAAAGATGTCTTAAAGATATGATATTTTAATCAAAGTCATAAAAGCCATTTCTGAGAAAACCAAATTTTGCGAAAAAATGTCCATGTAAAGGATAGTTTAGGGTGGGGGAATTTTCTTCTAAGCCCTCTTATCGCATCCTTGAAAGATATTAAACTTAAATGCCAACTTCGGTTTTTAACCGACTTTTTTCACTTACGCTGTTCACAGAAAGGCATCCACACAGACGTTCCAAAACTGCCTTTGGGGGGGGGGGGGATTCATGGGGCTTAAAACATATATTTCCAGTGAAATCTCGACATCGAAATTTCGGGTGGAATACAATGCTACCCCTACTTACTATACGTAAAAGAGGAAGTAAAAAGAAAAATTATACATGCGTAATAAAGCTGCAAAATACTGTATGAGTGTAAACCGTATTCTTGTAAGCAGAAAGCTTTTCCAACAATATTGTGATTTAATAACGTTATTTTGTGAAGTAAGCTGGCATGGTATTATCCTACTACGGAGAGTTTATTCCTCATAACATTGAGAGCAAATGCGCATTTAAAACAAGAATAAAGACCCACAGAGGTTAACCCAAAAGCACGTATATACGCTCTACAGTACATGACCCCAGTCAGGTATTATTTTCACAGAAATGGTTGGTCGAATTTTGCGCACACAGCCTCAATTTTAATGACCTGTAAATAATAAAAACAAAAAGAAACTCAGTGAAATGCTCACACCCAGGAAAGCTTGACATTTGTCATGTTGTTAAACATCGAGAAGGCGTTGCAGGTTCCATTAAGAACCGGATTAACTTTTGACAACAGCTTCATTTAAATATTCTTATAAAACTGAAAATGGAGTTGACCTGTAGAAATAAAATAAGACTTTATCGCATTTTTTGTATTTCCTACTTCATCCTTACTTTTTTAACTCACACCACGTGTTTTATCTAAAGGTTACTTTCGTTGGAGGTTTATTATGATTAAGTCAATATTCCGCAGGACATCAACAGATCCACTGCTTTTCCCAACCTGCTCCCCTTGCAGGGACGTAGCGTCAGTGGATACGAGAGATGTTAGTGTTCAATATAGTTTTGTGGTCCATAACTGTTTTAATGGCATTAAAGGTCAAGCTTTCCAAAACATTATGATTTGAATTCGTGCACTTTGCAGCAGTAGGGTTCGAAACAAAGCTTCGGTCAACGGCACCTGTCATCAGCTGAAGGAAACTGGTGTTTTGCGCTTGACTTTCAAATGTAATTTGTTATTGTATTCGTACATCTCATGTTCATAACCGCGCTCCGATTGTTGCGTTTATAGTCGTAAATAGAGTAATTCGCGACTTGCTTTGCTTCCTGTATGTGTACTCTTCAATAGAGAACATTTGAGCGAGGTTTGGGCACTTGGTTACTTACTATTAAAGCAAATGAAAGTTGGGACTTGCGCCGATTCTGGGACGAAGGTATGCATACCGGCAGTTACATCCATGACGTCACAACATGAATCAGAACCACAGTATTAAACAAGACTGCGTTTCCGTGCCGTTGCAGCAACAAAAATACAAATAAACTGTAGTGTCAGCGGCAAACTCAACGTAGGAAGCTTCCAAACATTAAACTCTCTAAAAAGCAATATGTAATTAAAGCAGATACTCCAAAACCCACACTCAGTATTACGACAAACAATAAAAATGTATAAGGCATTTCAACATTATAGTTTATGTAAGTGAATCCTGCTGTGTCGTAATACATTAAACAATTGTTTTGTTGTACTTCTTTTTAACACAGAACAGTGAGTTAGAATTCCAGCCGTTTTGAAGACTTCTATAACATTTATAAGGCAGCCAGAACCACATCATTCTTGTAATCACATAATATGTGAAAAACAACTTTTAATGTTTCGAATAAATCCAGTAATATAATTTTCATTGGATAATCAGCATAAGCTCTCAGTTGAACAGCATCAGAATTAAGTGTAAAATAGCTTCTGTGTTGCAGTCACATGACATTCTCTACTCTTGTACTAACCGTTCTTACAAACTCTTATTCCTATATCTTCTTCGTGTTAGTTGGTCCTATTGCTTATTTTCTTCTAGGTACAAAGGACATGTGGGAATACAGTGGAGTTTGAGCGATAGTCAAATCTTTTAAAGCTTTCCAATTCTGTTCTCTTTGCACGACTAGCCTACAAAATGAATAACGATGCTCCACTTGACGAAAATATATTTTCCAAAACTCACACAAATAACAAGGAATACCTCCGAAGTGGTTCACTCTATAAAAAATGTATTTGGACATAAATTGTGTTTTAGCAACATTTGCAGTTTTTGTACAGTAAGATTTGCTCGAACTCTTACGGTTTACAAGTTATGCATAAGTCATCCAGAGTAATTAGGGCTACATAGGCTAGAGCCAGAAAACTCAAAATATACGTTTCATTATTCATGCAAATATCTTAAACATATGACATTTAATAAAAATCGTTGGAACCATTTGGAGAAAATCAAAATTTTCGAAAGAGTTTACATGTAAAGGGTAGTTTAGGGTGGAGGAATTTTCGTCAAAATCTTCCTGTCGCATCCTTAACAGATATTAAACTTAAATACCAACGTTGTTGAATATTTCTTTGATACAGTGATAAAATATGAAGACTTCGAAGGGCAATTTTGTTTAACTTGCGTCATGTTTTAACCCTTATGCAGCCGCGCGTGTTTTCATGACGTTACTGGTCGCGTGGGGTGTACCTGACACCCCAAACAAAAGCGTCGGTAATTTCATAATTGTGCAGGAAATCATTAATATAAATATGTTTACTGAATACATGACTCTTCAGAATGCTACCTCGTCTTATATGAGTGTTTTTTATATTAATAAAGTATCAAGTTACTTTTTCTTGAGGCGCATACAATATTTTGTATTTGTTTACAAAGTACTTGTTTATCTAGTTTTCAAGTTGTTACTTGTTTCTGGTATTCTTTGTTCTGTATTACTGATTTAAGGTACTACACATATCACGCAACACTTATTCTGTGAACTCATACAGAAGATTCATGAATTTAGTGACTGTCACAGGCTGCAAAGAGTACCTTTTCACGTGCATTTTGCATGTGTTTTAGACACATGGCTCGTACAGTGCAATTTAACCTTTATGTCTTTACTGATCTAATACCTCTTCCAGAAGTTACCAGAAGTTTCTTTTTTGTTGTACTTCTTAAGCACCCATTACTTAATGAGCCACACACAGTGACAACAGGGAAGTATCTGCTACAACATACAACTGTAAGCTTTCTCAGCGCACAATAACGTAAAGCGTCGACAACACCCCAAGGCATATTGGTGCATATTTTCTAGGAATTCGGGTTTAGATTATTGATTCTATTTTTACTCAAGGCTCACACACTACTTCCTTGAAAGGTACCAAAGATCATGAAGGTATACTCTTATCCATTATGTAATAATACATGGATAAGAATGACTGGGGTGTTCTGAACACCCCGCGCGACCAATAAAGAGTTAACGAATTTTGCAATATTCGTTGGGTTACATACCCGAGTCTCATAGTCAGGCTACGCCACTGCCCTCTGGAGGTAGTTTTATTTTGCACTAAGCTGTTGGATGTACGTTAGAAGTTAAGAGCAAAATAATATGGAATGAGGTTAATGACTATCAGGTCATCACAGTAATGCCATGTAGAGCTCAATTTTAAATACCCTAGAACCTGGAGTACATAACTAAGACAACGCTAACCAGAGAACAACGAAATGCACTTAAGTTTTGACAGTTATTTTGTCATATACTGGTGATCATCAAATCGCGCCGTCACTAAAAGCATACACATTAGTTCCATCTAGACGAACACCTCTGATCCATAACGGAGAGTAACGGTGATGCAGATGTATTGCTGTTAACTTCTAAATTGACAGTTATTATATGCATACTGTTATCAATTTTACAGCTTTCCAGATGACAAGACAAAACTTGCAGAAAACACACTACTCCTAATTTCCTCTAGATGTGAACCCAAACTTATACTCGTGATAATACAGAGGTGTGAAAATTATTAGTTTACTGTCTATTCACCAGCTCATGGCCTTAGGGAACTGAAAGGGAGAGGAGAAACATTCCACGAAGTGTAACCCTACTTTTGTAAACTTCCTAGATAACATTGCTGCTGGTTAAGTTGCCAACTTCCGTCCAATGTTATTTCCGATATATTTGCTTGCTAATATGCTAGTATCTCTTAAGTGCAGTTAAAAATTGAACGAATCACTGGAATTATCTCGGAAGTAAAGAAAAAAGGAGTGTAGACGCAGATATATCCCCGCCTTGGAGCGTTGTGAAAACTGTTATGATATTGTGGTTGCAGAACAAAGTGGTTCAGAGTGACAGTTCTAAGCGCAAAACAGTCATGAAAAAGACCTCGCGTCGAAGTGAAGAAGTTGTAATGAGTGTTGAGTGGCTGTATCGTCGGACTTAGTGATTGAAACACAGACACGTTGAAGAGGGACAGTAAAAGGAGTGCGTCTAGGTTACGAGAAGAAAACAGTTGTGAGTTGTAATATCACGAAATACTGTAGACAGTGTTCACGTCACTGAAAGAGAATTGTGTATTTGTGCAACATTTTTTTGAAGAATAAAGGTGAGACAGGAAAGTAAATGGACTGATTTTTTCATTTTCCTAAACTGGTGTCAGGAGTGGGATTCCCCGAATGGCCGTTTTGTTTCAATACTGTAGTAAATGTTTATTGGAAAATATTACTTATGTTACTACATACGTGGCTTAGAAACTCAGAGAGCTTCATTTGCTTCGTTTGGCAATGATATTTAATGAAGATGTGTATTGCTAACATCACTTGACCACTTTGGAAAATACCACAAGTACGTTTTATCATAATTTGTTACTGTGTATAAATTTTTATAGTGCATATTTTGCTGTTGTTGCATATTTTGAAATTTTGGTATGCACCATGCATACGTGAAACCTTTTCAAGGATCGAAACGTTATATATAAGTTTTAAAATAATAACTCGAAATCTCATAATGAGCACATTGTGCAGCCTATACTTATGCCGAGTGAATAAAAAAGGATATCCTCGTATACTAAACGCTGCGTGCATTACACATGGACTTACCAGAGTAGCAGACACAGTACGGGAACAGGTTTCTGAAGTAAACACTTTGATCTGAAGTACTAAGAAGGTATTTCTGAAAGCTCCCGTGCGAGTAAACGCTTGCAATCACTTTCGGAGCGACTTTTACCACCAGAACCATTTCTTTCGCTTTGGGGTACATGTATAAACGCCGTTCTGTTTTACTCAGATACTTTTTTGCCGTTGAAGTATTTGTTTGGAATCTGGATTCAAGCGGCACCGCTTTAATTCTGCGTTTACAAAAAATATTCAAAAGTGAAACGCTCGTATGTAATCGGAGCTCATTTCAGAGTTCTATCCGAAGTAATTAAGGAATTAGAAAAGTGGGTTTACCACTTTATGAAGCCCATTAATCCTTAAAAGGAGATATACCCCTGAAAAAACATGTGGAAAAACTGGGTGAGAAATTGTGCAGTGTTCAACAAAGATCTCCTGGTTTTAGCATCTTATGTTCTATGAACAAACACCTGCAAGGTGGTAGTGTTGACATCCCCAAAGAAATTTCACTAGACTTTGTTAGTTCTTACAAACACTACCCTATGACATCTGTGGACGTTCAAAGGTCATTCTCAGCACACAAACTTAAACTAACCAACAGACCTTATAAATTAACTCCGGAACACTTAAAGAAGGTGATGTAGATTTAAGGGCGCTCAACTAGATGGTCATCAGCCCCTTTAAAAACAGGTCATGGCAAAAGCCAGATATAAACTTTAATATAAAATAAAATTACTATTAAAAAGGAAAATAAATGTACATAAACACACAAAACAGACAGGCAAAAGCTAGAACTAAAACAAAGTGACAAATAAGTTAAAAGATTATAAAAATGAGATATTTAAACTTTTAAATTTTCAAGTTCATTTTTCATCCCCTCCAAAAGCCCTTTCAACCGCTTGCTTATCGTCCGCCAAGAGCTCTGCAAGTCAGACAGGCGTTGCAGAGAGTCTCGATGGTACGCTAGGGGAACACACTCTAGCAGCACGTGACGGACCGATAAAAGGTTGTAGCACAGCGGACAAAGAGGAGCAGGGTCCCATTTAAAGAGGTAACGCTACGCAGTGGTCAATTCACAATGAGGAACACTTATAGAAAGTCATCACAGTCCACTGCAGATCCAATTTCAGCCACCGAGACATATATCTGGAAACCCTGAATGAGAGTAGACCTTCAAATCATGCATTTTAACTGCATATTTCAGATATATTTGCAGCACAGGTGCATGCATATTTTAACAGTTTTTAGTGCTATAAATCCGATTTCTATTTACGAGACAACCTCTGTGCAAATTCTGACTGCTGACAGTGTTGAGTTAATACATTATATATTATTCCTCATTCCACCGTCCTTATAGAGTTTATGTGCAGCTGTGTTCCTGATCATTCGAAAAGGGGCATTGTGTTTCTGCGTTTACGTGATCCAACCTAGCCATGGAAGCAAGCTAAAGGCAAAAAAGAAGCACTTGTTCTGTCATCGTCGACATAATTCTTAACAAGTTTTCTCTGTAAATATTTAAAATGGTTAATTGCGTGCAGCAAAGCAATCAAATTCACAAAGTGCTTAATAATGCAGATGGAAAAACCGGGTAGTGAAGAGCCTCCTCTTGAACATTTTACTATTTTAAAAGTCGCTTTCTTCAAGGGTTCATTACGAAGAAAATAATGTTCGCTATTAAAAGTTTTGAGAGCGCTCTATTCGATTCTCTCTTTAGTTTAATAACCTATAATTAGTAGAGTAAATACTTACACAACCCAACGCACCAAAACAAGACTAGGACAAATGATAAGGTTGAAGGAAGAAAATTGTCCCAAGGTGTGTGGAAATAATATTGTAACAAAATAGCAATTCGACGAATCCCATTCCTGAAACCGTTGTCACAAAATGACAAAATCAGTTCAATTAGCTTTCTGTCACTTTATTTTCCTCCAAATCCTTTGCACAATAACAGTTCTCTTCTACTGACGTTAACACAGACTCAAACTTTGATGATATCATAACTCACATCTGTTTACTTCTCCCACCCCTGACTGTGTTTCTTCGCTTGCTCTGTGTCTCATACAGTAACTGACAATACAATCACTCGACACTCGTTTAATCTTTCTTCTTCAATTCGACGCAACATGTCACACACACACACACACACACACACACACACACACACACACACACACACACACACCCGTATCTTTATATAGTGAGGATGACGTCATTCGAACCACTCACGAACTTCTTCAAACAATCCGGCCGCCGGATATTTCTCGAATCATCCGGAGAAAAACCCCTTGTAGTTCTACCACTGTGATTATTGTCACGTGTTTGCTCGCATGAATGGTGTGAGTAAGCTTCACCGTGAGCGCCTTTGATACGCGCGGCGCCCATTGTTATCAGCCACGTGTACACAAACAGTTGTGCGAGGTAACCTGACCTTGAGCGCCTTTGCTTTCTCGCCAGCCTGCTATGTGGTGTGAAGTAGCTTAGCCTTGACCATCCTTCGTTGTGTACCGTGCCCGGCGTCACAATATTTTGTAACAAAAAATTATATGTCAAAGATTGTACACTGGTCTAGTTTTACCCGCACTAAGTTAGATTGGTGTACGATTTTTGTATTCCTAATCGCTGAGCACTGAGGCTCTACCTCAGAAACCCCGGTAACAATATGAAAGTTTGCTGCTGTAGCTACTCTAAGATTTTAGCAATGTTACTATACTCAGTCCAACACCGAAACGGGTGCTGGTGTAAACAAACCCAAGTGCCTTCGTCGCTGCGCATCTTTCAAGCGAATTAAACTAATTCGTTACTGCATTAGATGTATTATCTACATTTTGGTACTTCATAAAATAAAGGCGCTTAATAAGCGTTGTATTTTGTTAATATTCTCACTTAAACATAACTTGAATAACTAGTTTCTATTGCTTATCATGGCCAAGCAACTATCGATATTCACGCGTTGTTTATTGGAGCGAAGCAACGGTCGTACTAATCAGTATTGCTTACGGTGCGATCATGGCTTAGTGCGTAGCACAGGCATGGGCACGAGAGAAGAGGTAGTGCTTGAACGTGTCCTACTCAACCCACATTCTCTTGCCGAGTGACGAAGGCAACTACTGTGTTTTGGCAAATTACATCAGAAGATTGTAACCTTCCTTTATCTTATGCGCGAAATATTCTTATGCTGCCTCATAATTAACATACTAAATGGTTTATCTTTTACAATAAATAAAGCAGTGAACTTCCATTGTTATTTACTCTTAAAAATATGTTAAAACTATTTGACCAACATAATAAATTGTTTGGCTTTAAACTCAATATTATGTTCAAACATTGAAACACGAAATACAATGGCTTATATTAAATAAACTAATAAGAAACTAAACCTTTAAAAAGTGGAATCATATCACCGTTTTTATGTGTTTAAGAGTACGAGTATTCAAGAAGTACCCTATGAGATTACAATAAACATCTGTAAGATCACCAAAATTTGATATATGCTTCTCATAAAAGTGGCGCTTGATACTCTAAATTTTCAAATTGAAATTCGCATATTAAACAGCAAACTTTCCTGTCTTTGTAACTTACAAATTCTTTACTACTCTTCATGAAACAGACGTCCCTAACGAAGCCATACTCGCCTCTGAATGAGGCGTATCGGAAGCTGAACATGATGATCCATAATATATACCACGTCCGATAGGAAGCACACGCAGCCGACACTCACAGCCCCCCAAACACACACACACACACACACACACACACACACACACACACACACACACACACACACACACACACACACACACACACACACACACACACCAAAAACTGCCTGCTGCGACGACTTATAACTAAATACTTAACTATTACTCCAACGCTAGTTATCTCGCCTCCTTATATAGCAAGAATGATGTAACACGGACCTTTCTCGAACGTTTTCTAGAACTTCTACAAATACGCCGGCCGCCGGACGCCTCTCGAATAATCTCTTTCTAGCGCCGCGCTCATTGTCATATGTTCATAAGCAGCGCCGTCAGGCAGCCTTACCTTGAGCGCCTTTGGTACACGCGGCGCTTGGTGTGTGGTTTCAGGTAGCTTGAGTAGGACAATCCCTTGTTGTGCGCCGGGGCCGGCATCACAATATGTTACAACACTTCTTCACCCACCGTTGAATTAGTACTTTAATATACTTGATTTCTTTATAAGTGTAGGACTGGTATTGTTTTCACACTCGGTGCTGATGCAATGACAGGCTTATACTAAATGTGAGGTAAATGTTCACGAAATGTGTGATACTGTTCATGTGCTGACCCATTCTCGTGATTGAGAGACTATGTGGTGCTACCCACTAGGCCACAGGGCATAGTGCACAGAACTATTCCGTGCTCTCTGTGTCTCATTATAATTGGAAAATAAACTTCCGCTCTAATGTCACAAACAAAAGAGCTAGCAGAAAACAGGAATGTGTCTAAAAATACAAGCAATGAGAGAGAATAAACGCCTAATGATCTACATATTTCTATTTTCATGCTCCTGTGCTTTCAAACTTTTGAAATGTGCAGACACGTTAAATTATACTTCTCTATGAACTACACTGAAAGCTGAGTAAAGAAAGGACTAAATTAAATTCACTCGCTCACATTTGTTTTATTTCTGCAGCCTGTCTGTCTGCCAGTCACGGTAGGGATTCCTGCAAGTCAGGTGATGGCTAATTGTGCGTCAGACCCTGTGAGAAAGGATGGTATGAAGGTACCCTACAGGCGGCCAGAACTCATCACAGGCTACGGTGGGTCCCAAACAGGCGCAATCAAGTTCTTCAGGCCGATGGAGTTTCAGGTCATCACAGAGAGCCCGCCACCAGGCAGTTCCGACTGAGCAATCAGTCTGCCTGGGGCCGCGGCCGCCCGATCACAGCGCCTCCCCTCAGCCAAGCACCGTATTTTCAGAGCTCAAGTACCACCACAGTATAGGTCGCTGGAAAATCCACTGACTCTTACCGGCTGGAAAGACCGGATGGAGATAATGGCATGAAAGGAAGTGAAACAGGGAATTCTAGGTAAATATCATTCCCATGAAAAAACCGAGGTCAGGAAGGTTGGCCGCGCGAATCGAACTCACGACCTCCTAAATGCGGGCCACAGACGTTAGCGCCTGAGCCATCCCGCTTATCAGAAGTAGTAACGGAAGACCGATAAATTTTCGAGCTCAGACCGTCCAATATATTTATTTGGACTGTTTCATAAATAAAATATAAATTTAAATACTATACCACAAAGATTTGTCCAAAAAATGTTAAATTCTATATAAAATGCCATAATATATTCCTATCGATTAGTGTAGTTCAACTTATTCAGCACTGCCAATTAAGGAAAACGGAACCCAAGAGTTACATGTATTTCAACCTTCCCTTGTTATAACAAAAAACCAGTTTATAATCTCATATAAATCTCACTGAAGTTTTAGCATTAATAAATATCCTTTCTTCTGAAAAAATGCACATTTATTAAAAGAACAATTGATAAAAACATAGTTGTCAAGTGAAATGATGTGCAATTTTATTTGTTGAATGTTAAGTTAGTAAAAAAGTGCTTCTGAAATCATCTTTCTCATTCCTTACTTCCAATTTTGATAAACACACTCTCCCGTCGTTTTATTTCATATCTTCAACAAATGGAAGCTACAGTAACAGCAACCAAGCGAAGTGGCCCCGATAATGTTTCAGGCTTGCATCGGAGGGTATCGGGTTCTAATCCCGTCGAGGCGGCAACCTGACCATGGGTTTTTTCTTGGTTTCCCCAGATACATTGGTAAATACTAGAATTCTGCTCATTCTAACAGGAATTTTCTATCCATTTATTGTCTCCAAATTTACATTTTATCCATTTCACCTCAGCGTTTTCCAGTCAGCGATACGCTCGTGTGCGCCAGTTCCTTGACCTGGGTGTTACACTTTGATCAATTCTCGGAGGTGACCCAGTATCTGTAGCTCATGTGCTACGGTTTTTCACCAAAATTGGTTTCGCGAGGCAAGATTATTTTGTGTTTTATTCTTCTGCGTTTTTAAACTTTTAGAATGTAAACTCTGATTTGTATCGTCTGCGCTTTTGTTTTAGCGTTTTAACCCTTCACAGTTTTAACGTTCACGTTTTAATATTTTAACTGTTTTAACGTTCAGCTTTTTATTTTTAACTTTTACTGCTGGCACTTTCAGTGTTTTGCGATGTTTTATGTTTTGACTTAGGGTCCAAATGACCTCATTGTCCGCAGGCCCCTAAACCCACTCACTCACCCACTCACTCACTCACTCTCTCACTCACTCACTCACTCACCCACCCAACCACCAACCCACTCACTCACCTACCCACCCACCCACTGACTCACCCACCCACCCACTGACTCACTCACCCATTCACTCACTCACCCATCCCCACTCACTCACTCACCCATCCACTCACTCACTCACTCACCCATTCACTCACTCACTCACTCACCCATCCCCACTCACTCACTCACCCACCCAATCACTCACTCACCCACGCACCCACCCACTCACTCACTCACTGACTCACTCACTCACTCACCCATCCCCACTCACTCACTCACCCAACTCACCCACTCACTCACCCACGCACCCACTCACTCACTCACTCACTGACTCACTCACCCACTCACTCATTTACTCACTTATTCACTGACTCATTCATTCACTCACTTGCTCAGTGTTCCAAGAGCAGACGACGGCGGTTGTGTGTTGCAGCAAGGCGGTGGAGTTTGCTCTCAAGAAAGTATTCTCCCTGGTGATTGGCGCAACCTTCTTTCTTGAGAGTGTGTCTTCTATTCCCGGGACCCCATGGTTTATGAATATAATTTGTTTTTTAGAACGGTCCTGTTGCAATCATATGGGAGGGCAGACACAGAGGGAAACTTTGTAACGGAACGCTCTTAGGCTGCTGATTGGTGGAGGGAAATTCGCTGGCATTTTCTTTTACTTTTTTATGTAGGCACAATAACAGCCTACAAAAACATCTATCTGCCATAACGCTTTAGTTCGATTACACCGAGCAGGATGGTAAAGGCGGTAACGTCTGTGGTCCACCTACGGGTGGTGACGGGTTCGACCCCCGTGGCCGACCTACCTCACCCATGGGTTTTTGGGGAGGTTTCCCCGGGTCATCAGACGAATGCCGGGAAGGATTTCCGTATCCTCCGAACTTCCGGTCCCTCCATTTCGTTCCATTAATCATTTTATTTTACCCTTCATGAAGTTACGTTTCTTACAAGGTTGGCAGCGTAGGCAAGTATCGCGGCAGAGAGGAACAAATGCGCTCTGGAAACATCGTGCCCCGGATTGAAAGGCGAGCTTACTGATTTCCAGGCCCCCCATATGATGGTACAAGCCTGAGGGGGAGGGGAGGGAAGGCGGTTTCCGAGGTCCGCGACCCCCAATGGAGGAACCGGGCTGAGCCAGCCACCGCCAAGTGCCTCTAACTGGTAAAATGTAGGGACCCCGCCCTCTGTTCTGTCTTGGCAACGTTCCGGCCGCCCTTCGGATCCATTCGCCTCATCCATCCTCCAGAGGGGGTGCTCCGTCAGGGTGCCTTTCGATCGAGTTGCTAAGTCTCCCTTCGCAGGTTGTCACTGAGTCATTGACTCATTAGTTCGCTTGTTTTACTTTTTATTTTTTTACAGCTGTCCGTTGAAAGTGCCATTAAAATGTTAAGTAATATTGCTTTCAATTTAAATGCTGAACGAAATGGCGTAATTTATATTCCATGTAAAGTGGCATTTTTCGGAAGAACAACATGAAATAAGATGAAAATAAGTTTTACACAGTGTGTGTGTATGTGTGTGTGTGTGTGTGTGAGAGAGAGAGAGAGAGAGAGAGAGAGAGAGTAAGAGAGAGCGAGACAGTAAGAGAGAGAGCTGCGTGTGTACGGTCGCGTCGAAATGAACATAGCGAAGTAGTTAATGAGGGTTTAGTGGTTGTATCTTCAAGGTTAGCTATTTGAGAGACAGAGGAATTGAAGAAAAACAAAGGAGTAAGTCAACACTACGAGAATAAAACAGTTGTGAGTTGTCACGAAAGACTGTAGACTGTATTAACGTCAGTAAAAGAGAACTAGTCAGGGTTATAAGACAATTACTGTAATTTCTCAAGAGTTAACGAGAAACAGGGAGACCACCCTACTAATGCCTAGGTAAATGAGACAGATATCAAGCGAGATTGCTGCTTCGTGATAACGTGTGAGGCTCGCATTCGGGAGATCGTGGGTTTGCTTCCTGTGGTCCTTGGGTAGTTTCGGAGGTTTTCCCGGATTGGGAGAGGGGCGTTGGACGAAACTCGCGTGCACAAATCTCGCATGGAGATAGACTCCCTGTAAAGCTACAGGGACCAGCACTTGGTGGGTGGCTCCTTGTGACTCGCCGGCCGCCCGTTGTCTACTATCATCTAATTGCTTCCATTCAGGGTCTGACATTCAAAATTCGAACCAGCGTGATAAGTGCGAAATCCCCTCCGATATATGTATTGTAAAAATTTGACAATTCCACGAATTCCACTTCTTACACCAGTGTGACAAAGAAGATAAAATCCGGTCCAGTTACTTTATTCTCTCCCAAAATTTTTGCACAAATACACTGCTATATTTTACTGATGTTAACACGGTCTGCAGTCATTGGTGATATTACAACACACAAATGCCTTCTTCTCGTAACCTTGAGTCAGCTCATTCTGTTTTTCTTCATTTTCTCTGTCGCTCAAACAGCTGACTGATGATACAATCACTCAACGCTCATCAAATACTTTGCTATCTTCCTTTCGACGCGACTGTACACATGCAGCTGACAGGCACATGCCAAAACTAAAGAAGGGAAGAAAAAAAAAAAAAACGGACTGGCTCACCGACCACTCACGTCTGTCATTCTTACATCTGATCTTTGCTTTGACTGCTTATACAGCTAGAATTGCGTAACACGGACCTTTCTCGAGCTTCTGCAAATACGCCGCCTGCCGGACACTTCTGGAATAATCTGGAAAACCCTTTGTGTTGCCGTTGATTGTTTTCAATGTGAGGTAGTCGTGTGAGATAGTCTGAGTTTGATCGCCATTGATACACACAACACTAATGGGGTGGGGTAGCCACGCCCCGACCGTCCTTTGTTTGCGCCGCGGCCGTTGTATTAGTATAATCAATCAATCAATCAATGAAGTGTTGTATATTCATTAAAATGATTGTGATGGTATGTTGGTAGAGGTTGTATAAAAAAGTCATATTACAATAAGCTAAATATTTCTTTTAACGTATTTTTGTGAATAACATAACGATGGCTATTGTAGTACGGAATAAGACTATTTCAGAGATAAAATGTGCAAAATTGTTCATATTGTTATTCATTGTTGCTTCTCCAATTTATTGATTGACCTTAATTTAATACCAAAATTAGGTGCAACTAACATGATTATGCCACCCCTAGACGACTATACAAGTCCCAAAGCTAATAAAACAGATCCTCAATTTGAGCATCCACATCCGTCCGATGCATTTCCCAGTAGAGCCCTTATCCATGACTGCAATTATCGAATCTTTAAATTGGTTCATTATCACAAAGCCATTAGTTCCGGGACATTTCTCATCCACTTCATGACCTAAATAGTAAAAGGAAAAGAATCTATAATGATAGGTAATGCGGGAGTTTGAATCACATTTCTCTTGAGAAATGTGTACTAAAACATAGCAATGCAGTGTGCTATGCTCCACTGGTGCTAGCTTTATATTGTAACAAAATGACAAAATTGGTCCGGTTACTTTTCTATCGCTTTATGTTTCTTCTAAACTTTATCATAAGTACACAGTTTTCTTCTACTGATGTATAACGTAGTCTACACCCTTTCGTGATTACAACCCACGAGCGTTTACTTCTTGTAACCTTGCCTCAGCCCTTTCACTGTCATTCTTCACCTTTTTTGTCTCTCAAACACTAACTCTGACCATAAAATCGTTCGGCACTCGAGGCGATGTGCCTTCACGATAGTACCACACACACGCGCATAACTGTCGCGTACTCACTGACAGACTCATATCTGTAAGTCTGTCATCTCTTCTGCTGTTTCCTCGCCTCTTTATATTTCGAGAGTGACATCACACGGACTTTAAGCGAACCTCTTCAAACAAGCCGACCGCCGGACACTGGCATCATGTGGAGAAAACCCATTAGCTTTGCTATTCGAATTGTTGTCACGTTTTTCCTCGCGTGAGTGGTGTGTGGAGGTTTGACTGTGAGCGCCTCTGATACGCCCCCATTGTTAGCAGTCACGTATACACAACAGTCGCGCGAGGCAGCCTGGCCTTGGGCACCTTTGTTTGCTCGCCAACCTGGTATACGGTTAGCTTAGCCCCAGCCGCCCCTTGTTTTGTGCGGCGCCCGGCATCACAATATCAAATCCAATGTGTATTGATTTTAACACTTTAGAACTGAGCAGAGTGCTTAAGGTGGTAGTGTCTGTGGTCCGCATTAGGGAGGTCGTAGGTTCGATTTCCGTGGCTGACCTTCCTGACCCACAGGTTTCTTCGAGGTTTCTTGGCCAACGCTGCGAAGGTTCATTGTACCTCCGGAATTTTCTTTCCCTTCATTTCACCTCTATGTTCCATTATTGTATTCATCCACTTGGTCTATGATGTCAAGCGGTGCCCTTGAGCGCAAGCGCCCACTTAGGGGCCAAGGTGCCCGTAACAGCAGCACGTGCTTGCTCTACTTGGGACAGTGCTAATCCGGGCTGTATAACGTGCATACCATGGAAAAGCGAAGCCACTTACACATTTGCACATAAATTAACAAATATTCTGACATACTGAATGCGCTCTTAGAAGATTTAGATGGAAGATTTTCAGATTTGGAAGCACTCAAGTCTAAAATGGATCTGTTTTCCTTGCCCTAATCTGTTGATTCCGAGAATGTTCCAGTTCAACTTCAACTACAATTTACTGATTTCTGCTGTGATTAAGATCTAAAAAAGGCGTATTGTAATAATGTTGTCAGGTTTTATCAAGCCCTTGATCCACAAACATACCCAGTATTTCCTAAATTTGCTGCAGAACTCATGTGTATGTTTGGCAATACAAGCATTTGCGAACAATTTTTTGTTTCTTTAAGAACTTGTAGTGCCATCCAGGAGCAATGTTGTCTAATGATAAGCTTACATCTGCCTTGACATTTGTTTATGTAATTGATGTTTCCCCAAATTCTAAGATGGTCGAGAAGCACAAAGTGGTCATAATAAATGCCTAAATAGGTTCAAAGTATAACCACAAGTAGAGGTTTTAATGTGGAGCTATTTTTTATTTTATGTTGCAGGAGCAGTGCTTTCTTTTGAATTGTAAAATTAAAGGTATTATAATGATTCCTTATCTTTTGTGATTTTCATGTTTCGTTTTTGGAATATTAATTTGTTTTTTAACAATTATGTCAGTACTGCAATTCATATTAAAAGCTTATGATCACAAGTCTATATAAATAGATACTTTTAAACCAAACAAGAAGAAACACAATAATAAAAAGGGTTGAATTCATTTTCCCTTCGAACCTTCTATACCCATGCTTTGCTATGTTTTGCTTAACGCCGCTGCTACCTGTGTACACCGGTCTTTCTGGGAGCGCTTCATGCCCGCGAGTACTGCCAAGGTTAGGAAATTGCGCTGGGGTTGACATGGATGGCTTGGTGTTAACCTAGTTCGACAGCTGTCTCGAGCGTTGCATGGCGCGGAATTTGCTCTCTGTGAGCCTCATTACCCGACTTCAAACCCCGCGGAGGGTTTATCCGGCTAAAGCGAGGGCAGCTGCCGGTTTTATTAGGCCTCATCTGGGAGTTTCAATCTGGGAATGACAGGGATCCTACCCTCTGTTATGTCGAGGCTCCCGCATATAGCATTGAATTTTTCAGTCTACCCCTTTCTTCAGAATAATTAATTAAATTACGCCCGTTTTATTGGTGCCGTAAAACAGGCTAATTTCGGCCACCCTGGATAACTTCGGCTACTAGGTTGCTGAACTTTACTTTTTCGAAATGGTCCACTCTACAAAAAAATCATTTGGCTATAAATTAAGTTTTAGCAAGATCCACATTTTTGTATAGTAAGATTTTGTTTATCTCTTACGGTTTACCAGTTATGCAAAAGTCATCCAAAGTAAACAGGACTGCATAGGTTATAGACAGAAAATTCAAAATACACCTTTCGTTTGCCATAAAAATATCTCAACTATATGGCATTTTAATCAGAATCGTTACAGCCATTTTCGAGAAATACAAAATTTTCGAAAAATTTTCCATGTAAAGGATAGTTTAGAACAGAGCAATTTTCTTCAAAATCTTCGTGTCGCATCCTTGAAAGACATTTAAAAAAATATTTTGTTGTTTAACGACGCTGTCAATTACCAGGATCACATCAGCGTCGCCGGTGTGCCGGAATGTTGTCCCGCAGGAGTTCTTTTACATGCCAGTAAATCTACTGACATGGAGCTGTCGTTTTTAAGCACACTTAAAAACCATCGACCTGGGCCGGATTTGAACCCGTGACCTTGGGAACAGTAGGCCAGCGTCTAACCAACTGAGCCACCGACAAAAGACATTAATCTTAAATACCAACTTTGGTTTTTAACCGACTTTTCGTTTTGGAGTTATGCTGTCCACTCACACACGCACGCACGCGCAAGCACAAACACACACGCGCGTACACACCTACACACACACACACACCATTTTCTAAAACTGCCTTTTTGGATTTAGGGGGCCTCAAAACATATTTCCGGTGAAATCTCGACATTGAATTTTTGGGTGGAGTACAATACTTCCTCTACTTAGTATACGTAGAAGAGAAAGTAAAAAAGGCTTATGAACTATGTAGAAACCTTGTGGAATACTCAGTGTGAGACCACAATATTTTTGGATGGATTTATATCGTGAATACCTTTTGCCCCTTAAATCACTTATTTGCTGAGATGTTAAACCACCTTTTGAAAGTGAGTCACCTGGTATGATAGACAAAAGATAAACAAAATGTATATGCTTTGACAAAATTACATTATTCTTATTGGTCTCCTGAGTTACAATATTAATTCATTTACAATCGATGCTTTGTTGTTTTGTGCTTAATAAGATAGTTGAGTACATTTTCTGTATTTACTGCAGAACGTTAACACGTTTTAGACGGTGAGCATGTCAAAAGAGGATTAATTGAGCCTTTAAAGCCCGAAAGGGATGATATAAAACGAGACTTCCATAAAAAAGTTAAATGTCCTCTTTGTCCCTCGAGTATAACGTACCAAAGGAATATATCTGCAAATGATAAAATGGGCAAAGGAGATATTAATGCCATTAAACATTAAAATGTGGAATCAAACCGTATGGCTGACTACACTTCAATTGGAAATTCTATCTACTCGGTAAAAGGGACATTTCCCTCTTGCATTGTGTCGAACACAAAAGGTATTCCTGTCGAACATTGGGAATAAACGACATATTTCGTGAAAATCTTGCTTAAAGGAGAAATAGCCAAAATTTCACTTAACTATATTAAACGATTTTCTACAATTAACTTCTCCTACTCTACTAACGGGAGTGCAAAAAAGTTCCACACGGGCTGGGCGGTGTTTTGGCTCTCCGCGTTCTTGGCGCTCTTTGCCGTCTGCCGCTATCATAGAAAGCCGCGGATAAAACAGATGTTTTAAACTACTTTTAAAGGCTTTACCTACCAACTTTAGGAAAGCAGATGCTGGAACTGGCTACCGTCGTTGTCCATACATTTTTGGTACCTCTTTAGGAAACTATCCATCACTCGCCATAGTTCACATTGAGAAATGCTGGCAATTTCCTGACGGATATTTTGTTTGAATTCTTCCAGGGAGTGTGGATTTGTCTTGTACACTTTATGTATGAAGTTACCCCAGAGATAGGAATCGCAGGGGGTTAGGTCGAGGTACCGGGGTGCCAAAAATCTCTACTAGTAATTCTGCCCTGACACACTTTCAATTGTTTTCATCGGAAGATTGGCCGTACAAGCTTTTGCACATTTGTTGGGAAAAAAAGTAAAAACCCCTGTATGTTAATTCTCTAAAAGAGGAGCAAAATCCTATTTACGTATGTACAGGGGTCAACAGTTGAATCGAAAAAAAAATTGGTCCTATAACTCAGAGTCTAATATTGTTCATGAAGTACCCTTTCATGACGAAATAATTGGTGTATGTTGTGCCCTTATTGGAGAAAGCTTTTTCAGAGTTCCAATAAGCGGTTTCTATGTCTGGGGTAACTTAAAACAGTGTACAAGACAACTATAACTATGTCCAGCCAGTAGCATGAATAGTGCTGCCATTGGAGGGGGGTAAAGAAAGGGAAACTACAAAGGCCTCGTTAAACGATCATGCTAGCCTTGCATTTTACTGAATTCGTTTTCAGGCATGTAACATTTTAAAGTCTCAGAGTGCACTTAGCAGCTCAAGAAGTCCACTCTACTGCATAAGCACTAAGAAACAGCAAGTCGTTGTTTAGAGCCCTGTCTTGTACTCAACATGGTACAGAACTTCACTTCCAGCTTCTTCTCCTTTGGAATAAGAGACATCCACGTGGTGTAATCGCACAGTAAAACCAACATATTTTGATGTTCCTCAGCCATGCCATTGTGTTGCGGTCGCAGTCAACATCCCATGGTCAATGCTGAAACTTGTCCTACAAGACTCAAGCATGTGTAGTCTGGCTATTTCTTTCACTACGGAGAGAGAGAGAGGGAGAGAGGTGGAGGAGTGGGCGAATGTGCGAAAGGTGAACCTCTCGTGACAGCCACAACAACCCTACTGCAGAAATATGTCCATGTATTCTCACACGAATTGCCAAAAGTGATGCTGGACAAGCACACGAAGTGGCAACACACGCAGGACCCGGATTCTGATGACATGACCTCATCTGTTAACCTTTTATAGCAGACATGGGCAAAATCGGCTCTAAAGGACCATTCTACCGAAAAGCGTTCTTGTGTCACTCCACCGGCCATTCCTCCCCTTCACTGCTGCTTAGCTTTACCTTTACTTCAGGATACCCATCAGTGAAAAAAGGCTAAAAATTTCCAAAATTGCCAAAAATGGATTTTTGTTTTATCAAATAGTATAAATCGTCTGCTTTATTTTGATATGCTTTTTACAGCCTTACGGCCTTTTTATCTATGTCACATGTCCGTCTAACTGATTGCCTGTAAGTGGTCGTGTCCATTTAAATCCATACAGTTCCATTATTCTTGCTGTGATTTCAAACTTAGTTTTTCCATTGCTTTTATTTTTAGCACTGTTTGCTCTTTAAAATGCTCCACACGATGCAATTTTCAGCACTTATGCATGAAATTTGGTGTACCTGCTTAGAAATAACATTAAAAAGAAATGATGAGATAATTTTCTCATAAAGTGTATAACTGCTGAGTAATTAAATATTAAAGTTTACACTTCAAAATTTAAATGAAAAAAAATTATGAATTTAAACTTTAAAATTTATTTTTATCCAAACTAATAACAAGATTAAGAAATTATCTCATCAATTTGCTAACATTCTATTACAGGACATAACTGAAAATTATCAAGTTTTTCAAATCAAAATTGCATCATGGGGAACCATTTGTACAAATATTTAAAAAGTATATAATAAAATATTAATATATTTGCAACTAATCTGCCTAAATGTATGAAATTTAGCACAGTTACTCCTCACTATACAGTGATTGTTGTGTTAAAATTTCAAATCAATCCAATGAAAACTGTAGATTTTCAAAATTTCACAGATGGGTATCCTTCATTCAGAGGTGCAAATGGGTACGTCGAACGTCTGTTTCATGAAGAATGCCAGAGAATTTTTTGTAGATTACAAAAACAAGAATGCTTGCTGTTCAATACGCGGATTTCAATTGGCAAATACAAAACATTACAATATCAAATGCCACTATGATCAGAAGCATAAAGCAAACATTGGTGATGTTTCAGGTGTTTATTTACCGTTTCAAAAGGTACTTTCTGAATACTCGTATTTGTAAACATATAGCCCACCTCGGAAGTGTGATGGTTAGCGTGTCTGCTTCACGTTCAAGAGGTCCCGAGTTCGAATCTCGCTTAGTGTAAGTTATCCGTGTAAGGTCTTTTCCGAGGTTTTCCCTTATCCTGAGAGACGAATGTCGGGTAACTTATAGCTCCATGGACCCCGGGCACATTTGAGCATCATTTCATCCATTTCATTCATACACCGTCCGATATGACATTACGTTGGAGCACGTTAATTAAAAAAAAAAAAAAAAAAAAAAAAAAATGTAAACATATAAAAAGGCACTTTCTGAACACTCGTATTTGTAAACATATAAAAGGTACGATATGTTTCTACTACTTAGGGATTTAGTTTCTTATTAGTTTATTTAATATAATCTACTGTTTTTTATTATTGTTTTTATTATTTGTTATTTATTTCAAAGTTTGAACACAGTATTGAGTTTAAAACCAAATAATTTATTGTGTTGATCAACAAGGCTAAGTAAGTAAGGCAATGGAACTTTACTGCTTTATTTGTTTTGAAAGAGAAACCACTTAATATGTAAATAATAAGGCAGTGTAAGGATATTACGTGCATAAGATAAAGGAACGTTATAAACTTAAAGATTATGTAATTTTCCTAACCACAGTAAGAGACTTTAATAATTATTGTATGCAAAATATGCTGTATCAAAACGTGTTGTATCAAAACAGCCTTCGTCACTCGGCAAGAGAATGTGGGGTGAGTAAAGGAAAGCTCAGTCACTACCTCTCCTCTCGTGCCCATGCCTGTTTTATACGCCGAATTGTCTTGGGTTGGGTTTAAGGGTCCGTCGACAAGTTGGTCATTAGGGCGAATTGTCTCTGAATTTAAAAATCAGGAACTTTTGTGTATATTATACCTATTTGGTGTTCAGTTAAGAGAATTATAGTAGTACTTGGACTTTTTTATTTTTTCTCTACACCAATTCCCAATTGAGAACATTGGCATTTCATAAGAAGTTTTATGACAGTTTCACTGCTGACTTTAAACAAAGCAATATTTCATTGTAATTTGTATAATACAAAATGAACTAATATAAAACACATTTTTATCTCAAAATAATCAATTTCCAAAGAAAAAGCCCCACTCAAAATCACCAATGTACTTATCTATTGATAACCATGGAAAGCTGGAAAATACTGTAAATGCATATACCTTGAACAGTCATGATATGTCAGTGGTCCTTGCTCAGCCTCAACCAAAAACCGACCTTCAGCTTTCCTCAATGTCTTTGGGATCTCAACTCTTGGTCCTGGTCTCGAAGTTGCTTTCAGGTATTATTTTATGAAATAATTATGTAGCTCCAAGAGCTAATAATTCTGTGTATTTGTCTGACAAGCATTGGATGGTAGAATTGTCCTGTAAAGGACCAGATCCTATAATTGTGGACTTTTCCATCAACGGTTTTGTGCATGGACATTTCATTGTGGTTGACTGAGCAGAGGATGGAGTACACTGTTCAGTATTTGTTGCGACAACTGACTGACCACACACATCTGAAGGAACAACTTCTAAATCAATGTCCTCTTTATCGGTAATATCTCCTGTTTCTTCCGGGGGCAACTCACAACTATATTTGCAATGCCATGGTTATCATCATCCAAAACTTCATTCAGATATTCAAAACCTTGCTCTAACGTTATGAACTTTTTTTATGCAATTCTGTCAGTTCAAAGATATCCACAATACTGCCTAAAATTAACAAGTGAAGCTAACGTCTGTTTATAGTCAATTAGAAGCACGAGATTTATGCTTTGTTGAGCTAACTAGCAGAAAATTCCCCCTCTCAACAATGGGAAATGTATAGTCTTCTCAAATCCTACTCTATTACTAATTTCTAATATCCGGTATAAATAGTACATTCAAATCGCCAATCTTCTCGAATGGGAACAGGTCTACACAGTCAGAAATACATTTTCTGACCATAATACTTGTATTCTGTTGCCTTATTATGCTTAGTTAGAAATAAAGTAGTTGAACTAGGGGCAGTTAGGGTTATATACATTTATGGCGGTAAATTTGTTCATTTTAGCGTAATTTAATGATTTATTATAAAATTAATTATTATTAAAAATGGTGAACCGATGTTATAAAAATTAAATATAGACACCAAACTGATAATAAAAACTGAAAACCAACAACATTTATGTCAGTATAGCCAACATTTTGAAATTATTTAGGGTTCCTATTTGGGAACTTTGGCAGATAAAGGGTTAAGTTTTGCATGACAGACGCGTACATAAATCCTTATCATGGGTCCCAGATTGCGAAAATGCACATTTAGTAGGTATTCTTGCCATGTTAGTATATTTTCTATCTTAGGTCCTTTTTATTCAATTTCACGCCATTATTTTGGCATTTCTTATCCTTTTTCTTATACCTAACCTTGCCACGCTGACATGTATTCTTCCACGTTGTGTTTATTTCCCATGATCGGCTGATTGACCTTCAAATACTGTCCACTAAGCTTAGTGCAATACAAGGATAGGCGATTTAAGCGATATAAACACTATACCATGATAGATGCACGTGTTTTCGTCATCCTGAGAGTCAGATTTAAACCGAACGATCCTCCCATCTATTTGTTGATAAGAATTTACATATATTCCAGATGTATCTATTTATTCCGTTACGAAGTATATTTAACTTATGCGGTTACTATAATGTAAATCTGGCTAATTATCTTCGAATATATTAAGATGAATGATTATGCTAAGCAATTTTCTGCATCGCAGAACAACATATTCCACCACAACGGCCAATTGGTCACGTGGCAGTTAAAATATACGTGTATAGTTATCTGGATCAGACCTTACTCATTCTTTCGCATTTATATTGAATATGTAAGAGTTTTATACTGTTGACATTTTACATAAGGATTGCTTATCAAACTTGCATTCTTGTGAAAAATCGCTTTCCAATTTAATGTGAGGAGCAGAGTAACTCTGAATCAGATAAGAGTAGCCAGGATGGGTGATTAGCCGGCCAATGAACAAGGAGATGCCAGTGAAGTGGATGATTGTGAAGCAGTTAGGGAATGAATGGCGGGGGAAACCGGGAAACCGGGAACCTGGAGGAAAAACCGTCCATACCTGCTTTTACCATCATAAATCCCACATGGGGTGGAACCCGGGCCGCCTTGGTGAGAGGCGTACGGTCTACCCAATCGGCCACGGCGCCGCCAGTGTGGCGGCGCCGTGGCCGAGCGGTTAGTGCGCTCGCCTACCACCTAGGCGGCCCGGGTTCGATCCCAGGGACCCGCATGTGGTATTCGTGGTGGACGAAGCGGCGTCAGGGCGGGTTTTCTCCGGGTACTCCGGTTTCCCCCGCCATTTCATTCCACCGGTGCTCCATCTTCATGTATCATCAGTGTCACCGCCTGCGGTGCCGTAGTAGTAAAAGCGGGCGTTAAACACTACAACAACAACAACAACAACAGCCGCCAATGTGAGAACTCCAGAGAGTTAATTCTTCACTGTTGTAAGAGCTACTTGAAAAATATTTTAAAATTAACTTTCTTGTTTACCTTATTGTTCATATATATATATATATATATATATATATATATATATATATATATATATATATATATATATTTTTTTTTTTTTTTTCCTCCCCACTTGTGTGGTAGTTATATCCGAGTATAAATTAATAACTTTCTGCACACTAATTTTATTACTTTAAATATCAGTTTCAGGTATTATTTTAATGATGTTATTTTATGGGCAGACATTTTATATACTTAATATGGCAATATTTACGGTATAAAATAAATTATATTCCCGGTATATAATTTAGTTTAGACAAGTTTCAGACTAATGAATGCGCACAAAATACCCAGCCCTGAAAATTATATAAATATTTATTTTGTCAGTTCAGGACCTTGAAGCTATCTTGATAAGAAGTCTTTGCCCATTTCATAGTACATTAATTTTTGTACTCTTATGTCACACACTCTCTGCGGCGTCATCCAGCATTCATTGTACACGGGCGCGCATATACGCACGCACACATGCTTCTGCACGAAACGCTACTTCCAGTTAAGTGAAAAGTCAAGGGCGTGTAGCGAGCTAAGCGGAGATGAATGGAACCATAATTGTTCATTAAAAATACGGCACAACAGGCTGGTATAAGGAAAATATGCACCTCCATAGTCCACTTAGGCCAGTGCGAGATGGTCACCGCCGCGGAAGAGTGATATTTCCTTATGGAAACTGACTATCTTGTCGTAATGTAAAACAACTATGATTGTACATACAGCGTAGGTAACTAAAGTTTGGTCCAGATTAGTCAAACCTTAACTTAACAAGTTGAAAATATGAACAGACCTAATATACAGGATGACCCATATAAAGTGTCTTTATAAAGCTTTATTGAAGGTCGCTTTAACTTTTAGGTCTTATCGCGGCCACTTACATATTGATTACACTGCAATGCATTTACATAATACAACATACACGGTTGATAAGTAAACTTACAAGTTTTAAGAATGAGTTAGATACAATGATAAATAGGGCTCGGAAGTTCACGCCCTAAAAACACTGAAATATGCATGCAAATATGCTCTTAAAAACTTGAAAATATGCCGAAAAGTATGCACTATTTAATTAAAACAATTGATATCCCCTTGCAGTAGACAAGACGAGTTAGTATAAGTAATAAATAAAGTAATAAATAAAGGTTGAAGCAGAAGTGGTCCCGCTGCTAGTATTAACTGCTAAATTGCAGTTCACAACCAACGCTTTGCACAACTTTTCAACTGTAAAACATCGTCTCTTGTCTCGCAAAACACTTTTGTAACGTGAAAAACTTCTCTCCACGTCACAAGATGTTATCGGGGCATATTTAAATGATGTTAACTGCTTCACAGAGAGAGTCAAGTCTCTTGGTGTGACAGATGGTTTTCTTTCGAGGATGTCTCGAATATCGCACATTTGTTTATAACCAGAATTTTTTGAAATTACATAATTCACTTTCTCTTTCACTTTTTGTTCTATGCTACCAGGAACCGAACTTAGATCACATATTGTTTTTTCAAAGACAGTAAGTGATTCATGCAAAGGAGATCCTACAGCTTCCAATGCCGTTATGGCTGTTGTAAGAAAGAAAAATGGGCAGATATGAAACTAAGATCCTCTTTTAACCCAGCACCTGACAGAATATTTTGCACGGTTTCTAATGATGAAGCATCTTTCGAGTCCAATGAATTAACAACCTCTTCGACTATTTCTATGTGCTCAGCATAATACAAAACTGCATCGACCCATGTTCCCCATCAGTTAACACTAGTGCAGGAGGAAGTCGGATATTAGGTGCTGTTGATCTAAACAACTTAACTCTTTTAGGAGATTTAACAAAAATTATCTTCGTACTGGACACAAATCTATCTACCAATGAGAAAGAATCATTGTCTTAGAAATGCTACCAATATGAAAAATATTATACAGATGAAAGAATAAAAAAGCCTAAAAATCATTAAAATATGCAATATAGGGGCAATAATAATGAAATCTTCGTGAGTTGCATCATCATGTGCAATATTGCCAATATGAAAAATATTATCCAGATAGAAAAAAGTAATAAAAAAAACCATAAAAATCATTAAAATATGCAATATAGGGGCAATAATATTGAAATATTATGCATTTATCAAAAATCAAGAAAATATGCAGTTATATGCATCATAAAATCATGTCCAAATAACTGAAAATTCCGCAAGTCGTGCGCATAATGTAAAAGCATACATTTTTAACCCCTATGAAAAAACATACAAATGCATGAGCTTCCTAGCCCTAATGATAAAGGTTGCAGCACTTTAGAAATGTAATTATACTGTGTATAAGAGAGGCGTCATTCAGTGCAACACGAAGACTTTTCGGGATACCGTGTTGTTTGCGCTGGACTTCAAATTTTGGAAAGATGACAATGATGTGAAGTACTATTGTTGTTATCTGGCATATGTCGCACACTGGAGGAGAGCTTTTGTTCAGAAGATACACATGTATCAGCTTGGTATGTCCGAGTCACAGTTGTGAAATGACGGTTTGGTTTCGCCGCTGGAGGTTCTTTGTCCGATTTATTGACAAATGAAGTTCCACACACTTCATGGAGTCTACTTGTTGAGTTTTCCAAGAGCTTCGCTATTGGTTATGTATTTATGTATTTATGTAACTGCGTCGCTGTAAGGAATTTCAATATTAATTGTTTCTGATGCACTTAATTCCGTTGCCCCTTTTGTTGGGTTATGTGCTTGTTCATTTCCAGTTATATTATTACGTGACGGTATCCACAAAAGTGTGATGATCTTTCTTCCGTTGAAGATAACACAACTTAAACGAACAGAAAAAAAGCAAATGCCAAGAATTCCAAATCTTATTGGAGCAAGGAGTCCTCCAAATTGTGACATGGAAAATATTTTCAGAGGGCCCCCTATGTGGCCCACGGGCCCCAACTTAAGAATTTGTAATGAAAAAATGGTAATTTTTCTGTATTTTTGTTCCCCACAATAAACTAATCAACTTTTATTATTGCATTTTTCTTTCTAAAATGAATTATTGAGCTGTTATAGGATGTTTTCATTAAAAACAACGCCCTCATGAACTCGGGGAGAAAATAAAGTATCGAATGAAAGAACAAGTTAATAGACAATTATTGGCATCTGAAAACCTCAAGTGAATGAGCACTGTACCTTTGCAGCATCCTTTCTCGCTAAATGTTTGGTAGCCTTATCATTGGCCCTTACTTCTTTGAAGGCACAATTACTGATCAATCACATTGCCGTTATCTTAACGATAAATGGCCGTATTTATTGGATAATGTTCCTTTCAGTATGAGAAGAGAAATGTAAAATCAGCAGGATGGTGCACCACCACACTTCTGCAATGTGTACACGTCAACTTCTATAAATAATAAACTTGGTGATGGTGGATTGAACGTGCTGGACCTGTCATCTGGCCTCTTCGTTCAACCGACTTAACACCCTTGGGCTACTTTTTCTGGGAATACGTAAAACAGAGTCATGTTAAAGCCTTCAACACCAAAACCTATAGATCAATTGCACAAATCTGTGCCCTAGCTGGCCAAGTAATATATTTTTCTTCATAAGTGGTTGAAAATAAAAGTTAAAGGTAGTTTTAAAGTTTTGAAATACTTCATAATTCAAAATAAGGGTTAAATAGTTACTGGAAGTTATACAATAACCCATTCTGCCTGGGCCTACGGCCGAGTTAAATCGTGCAGGTTTCTATATCATTGAAACATTATAAGGTTAGTTTCTGAGAGCTGCATGTTAAACTATAGTTTTCTTTGTGATCTATGTAGTCTATAAGTGTAGTTTTGTCTAGAGATGTCAAAGAGTGTCTATTTGTATGTTAGTGGTTAAAAACAGGAATTCAAAACAGGTGTAGAAGATTTTGATAACAGAGATTTGTGAAATCAAAGGAACATTTGTTGATATAACCACTAGTTGCAATTATTTCCCCTCAAAAAATAAACTTAAAAATATGTTGAGAGTTTCCATTTATTCATTGCACTGAAAGCCATTAGAACCCACTGTGTTGGCAATAAAGTGCTCTGATATTCATATTCAGTGAAACGGGATTAAAATTAGGTCTCATGTATATGAAACTCCCGTACTCCCCCACTCAAAATATAAAAATATAAAACAAATATATAAATAGAAAACGATTAGCCGGGCTTGTGGGTCGTGGTCTAGTAGAAAATCTCCTTCCAGATGTTTCGTTCGAAGCTGCATCGAACATCCTCAGTGATGTGACCATAGTGCTCTGCTAGTCCGGCGACGACCAAAAATTAAAATTGTGTAAACATTTCAATTAGAAAATGAAGCTGGTATAGATTTATTTAGAGAACTTCATATGGCAAGATTTCCGACTCTCCATTCATTTGCACTACAAATTAGTACTATGTTTGGCAATTGTTTTCTAAGCTGAATATTGTAAAATCTAAAAGGAGATCGCGATTGACAGATGAAAGCCTACGGGCCATTTTGTATGTCAGTAATTCTGTATTAACGTTAGATGCATGCGAAGCAATTATGCTCGTGATGAAGTACAAGATAAATTAATGAAAACTAAATGCTAAAACCCTCTCAGTATATGTTAAGCATATATATAATCAAACGTGTGTTACAGAACTTCTATTAGGCCACCACTGCGACTTTCAAACCCCTCCTTCAAACCATGCATCATATGCATGCCAGTTTGCGTTCCGTGCAGCCGCGATGACCAATTTGCCGACTTCTGGTAACATGTATTGGTGGGTTCGATTCCACGCATATTACCTAGCTGGAACTACAATACTAAGCTGCCACTTCGCCACGGTGCACAGTAAATTACATCACTTACAAGACAATTCATATGGAAGAGCAAGTAACAATCAGAAAATGCATAAAAATAGTTTGCGAAACATAATTTATAGATAAGGAAACACAAATTATCAATATTGTTTTTTCGTTGAAGCTGTTCGTTCATAAATGCGTCAGTATTTTCAGCGAACGCTTCACAGCAAATGGATATATATATATATATCTACATTTTGAAAAAAGCAATCATAAGAGCTTGTCTTCCAATCAGTCTGATTCCTTCACAAATCCCATATATTCTGGAGACAGCAAAAGGAAAACAACTTTATTGGAACGGAAATGAGAGCAAAGAAATAAGAAAAACGTGCATCCCTCCACTGCGGGGTGTGGGTACATATAAATATTATTAACATAGAGCCTGCCGCTCCAGATGACAGATATTCCTCAGCTTTTGAAATCACATGGTAGCAACTCGCATGCTACGCTATGCTTCTTTTACACCGAGTGAAATCAAGAAGCAAAGAACCAGATTACGGCGGGAATTTGAGGTATAAAAGTACGTTTTCAAACAAAATTATACTTCCATTGTTCTATCACATAAACTAATCGTTAATAACGGATATGAAGGTTAAAGTAGTGTTTTCTCTTGAGCAAGAGCGCCTCTACAAAGTTAGATCAAAACATTAAAAATTGAATTGCATGGAACTAGGATATAATTTTTTTTATTATCTTTTTTAGTGATGAATTTTTAACTTTTAACACATTATGCTAAATCAAATGCCCAATGCCATAAAGCAATGCTGTGACATGCAAAATTATGTGACGCCGTGCTGACGGCAGCGGCAACACAGCAAAGGCTCGGGGCCGGGCTGGCCCACACGACTGGCGGGGTGTGTCTCAAAAGAGCTCAAGGTCAGGCTGCCTCGAATCACTGACAATGAGCGCGGCAAGAAAAAGGGTTTTCGAGATTATTCGTTATTAATAATAATAATAATAATAATAATAATAATAATAATAATAATAATAATAATAATAATAATAATAATAATAATATATATATATATTAATAATATATTATAATAATATATTATAATAATATATTAATATAAATAATATAATAATATATTAATATAAATAATATAATAATATATTAATATAAATAATAAATTATTATTATTATTATTATTATTATTATTATTATTATTATTATTATTATTATTATTATTATTATTATTATTATTATTATTATTATTATTATTATTATTATTATTATTATTATTATTATTATTATTATTATTATTATTATTATTATTATTATTATTATTATTATTATTATTATTATTATTATTATTATTATTATTATTATTATTATTATTATTATTATTATTATTATTATTATTATTATTATTATTATTATTATTATTATTATTATTATTATTATTATTATTGTTATTATTATTGATATTTTTATTGTTGTTATAGAAACGTTTATATTAGCCGCGATGTTATTTTTAATTATTGTTCAATAAAAGATCAGTGCCAGTGACCCTAAAACAAAGGATGCAAAGTTATTTTCAGTTGGATTTCGCCTATCAGAAATGAATCGCATCCTTGAAAACAGAAGACTAGCACGAACATGTGAGTAATTTGTCACTTTAGCGGCGGCAGTTTCCAGTCAAAGCTGCAGTGTAGTCAAGAGGCAGGTGGGAATTTCCTGCTCATAATCGTATAAGAGGTGTTGACTTTTCGCCAAAAGAGCGCTTTGGGCCCTGCTGAACACTGACAATGGTCCAGGTGAAATGGAAGCGAGCTGACAGACGGAGGGAAGGTTATCTGTGTTGTCACCATTGTTTGTTGGTCGAAGCAAATCCAGTCCGCTTCACTGACAACTTGATTCAGGGAAATGGGAGTTGCAGCGCTGCATGTTCCCCAACTATACCTTCCTAATGCTTGCTCAGTGTTTGAAAGGAAAAAGGTAGAGAGAGACAGATATAGCAGGCTGTAGGGCACAATGTATAATGGCAAGACGAAAAAGGCTTCCGCTTGGACAAAACAGCCCGTCCTGCTCACTTAATTTATATCCCTGTAAAACCCGTACAGCAAAGAAAAAGAGGAAAAGCAGGGGAAGTAGGGAGGGGCTTTTTCTTGGAATAAAAGGAAAGCCAGAGTTGAAGCAACAAAACTAGACGATGCACGGCGACCGTACATTCATATGTAAAAACGTTAACCCGCGTGTAACCGCTTTCTATAAACATTCCTCCGACCTCTTATCTCCTTGTTTTCCTCGTAAAACGTTAGTTAAGTAGGAAGAAACAGATAGGATTCCGTGCATGCCAAAGAAGGAAAGAGACGGAAACAGGAAAGAACACCAAACAATTCCTTAATCAACGGATAATGCTGGTTCCTTTTAAACAGATAGTTCCTTCTCTGCTTCTACACTATCATCTATTAATATTAGCATCCAGTTCTCAATAACCCTTAATGGCGTATGTCAGCAGAAATAACACTGCATATCGATATTATTTATTGACAGCAACACACAGAGTAGATTTGGCACATTCAGACATCTTACATTATTGGTTCTTGGTTTTAAAACTTTTGCCGGCAATTCTGTCCGTCTATATATTGTGACTTTGTCCAGTCTTCACGATCACTTGGATAATTTAATCTAGTTCAATCTTCCTCGCCTTTAAAGTAATCAGTTCTTCTTCTGCTTTGATAGACATTGAAAATATCTTAAAGACGTTTTCGTATATTCAATTTTTATAAGATAAACAAATTTTCAGATTTTGAAACCAAAGACAAATTGAAGTCAGATAAACGGAGCACATGCTGAAAAATTCTAGGAGCATAGCACAAAATATAATGCGCATGGAGCACATAGTGTATTAAAAATGTGAAGTCGAGAAAAACCAATTTTTCTACACACATGCAACATGATCATATTTGTCACACCTTCCCCTTTTGTCTAGTAGTCTCTCTCCTCAGATTCATAGCTTTTCCCTTGATTAGAGATGCCACTTAAGCACTGTTTTTCGCCGAATTTGGTTGTGTTTGAGCCCTTTTTGGTCCATATTTTGTTCAAATACTGCCGAAAGTGTAAGCAGAAAAGGAGCACTTAAATGTAGCACACATAGCATTGAAAGCTTGCGCTAGACCTTTAAAAATGACGGAACCTAACAAGTTTCACGGTCAAACGATAACTGAAATTTTAGGGAACATTTATATGCGTATACCTAAAAATATATATTTTGTTTTAATTTTTCGGTCATTTGTCAGTCTCAGGGTCCCTTAAAAATGACGAACTAGAAAAGAATTTTGAACCTGAGTAAAATTCAACATACAATTTTAGGCGCATAGATGAACAGAACAGCAGATTTCATTGATTTTTTATTAAAAATATGTTTTTCTGTAAAATCGCGGCACCGAAAGGTAGCAGGTTCTATGTAGGTGTTTCTTCAAGCTGGACAGTGCACCGTAATTAAATCTAATTAAGATCTCAGTAAAGGTACTTCCTTTCTTGTAAAACAAGTTTTCCTTCTGTAAAAGTTGCTAAAAGTAGGATTTCGAGATTAAAGGAACAGAAATTTAATTTTTAATCATTCGCAACGTATTCAAAACAACTATTTCGAAGGAATGATGAAGGAAGTCCAGGCATTCAACTGTGAAAGCGTGAAATTCTAAAGGAATGAACAAGAAAGAGGGTAGGAATAGACATGAGGTCATAAATCCATCAACACCCCCCCGCTACAAGCTGTGTCAAAACTTTGGAATTAACCTTTTTGAATAAACACCTAGCAGAATCGTCCGGCAGTTAATGTAGAACAGGCACTACACCTTATAGTGAAGGAAAATAAATAGGAGGAGGGGAGGAACACATGAAGAAGCAGCAATCTACCGAAGTAAACCGTTTTTGTTATGTAGCCACGGAAAGTCAGTAAATGTTGGTGGCTAACTTTATGTAAGATATATTTTGGCATTTGAACAACATTCCGGGTGGAAGGCTTCGGCCACATGTTAACCAGGGATTCTTCATGATGAGTGTAACAAATATATCCAATGCAGTTATTGTCAATAAAGAACCGTTTAGCCGAAAAAAAGAATAATTCGTGTCAAATATCTGGAGCCATTTAGCTTCTTGATGAATGCATATAAATTGTTTATTATTTCCCTAACTGTCGTGCAAACATTGTGTGAACAATGCCGTAATGCATTCTACCTTAATTCGAATGAATTTAGTCACAATTTAATGTTAAAATTGCATGCAAAGTTTAATCTCTGAAAGAGATTTGGTAACGTCAGATTAAGATTAAATTGTAACTAAATTAATTCCAATTAAGATAAAAAGCCATTACAGCGTTGTTCGCTCAATGTTTACGTGACAGTGAAATAATAAATCATTTACATCCGTTTGTCAAGAAGCTAGACGGCTAAAAATACTCCAAATATTTGACACAAATTATTTTTATCGGCAAAACGGCTCTTCATGGACAATAATTGTAGAATCCCTGGTAAACGCATGGCCCAAGGTTGCCAACTTGTACGATAATTATGGGGGTGTACGATAATTTGAATGTATGATAGTTCGATATCGGCGAAATACCATTTTCACTGGTTTGTCACTCCAGCGAAGTGAAACTAATTATAAATAACACTACTTTTGTCCTCATTGTCTGTCTCCACCCCATAGCTACTAAGCCTGCTACCCTTTATCCTCTTGTTGCCAGTGTGCCCAGGTCTAATAATCTCAAAGAGGAAGGCAGTGTTCAGAAAATTGACGATCAATGTAGAAAACTCGGAATACGTGATATTCCATGTGAAATAAAGAACATGCCTGAACCTGGCAGTTTCTGGAGTGCTGTTAAACATACCTATGTTAAACATACCTTGGTGGAAATACTGATTGCAAAGAACTAGCGACCTTTGCATTATCAGTGGTTTCATTGCCCTACAGAAGCACTTCTTGTGAAAGAGTTTTGATTTCTAAACTGGGTTTAATAAAAACCAAAGCTAGAAACACATTGGCACTAGATACGGTAAATTAACTCGTTTTGTCGTCTCAACTTATGAAAGAACGTGGTAGATCTTAAAATCTGCAAGTCACCGAGAAGATGTTAAGATTTATATCAACAACAAATTGGTGCAATGCTGCAACGGTTGAGGAAGCTGAACTTTCAGATGAATAGTCCGAGAAACATAAGTGCTAAAGTTGTAATATTTGTTAAGGACATCAATCTTGTAAGTAGATATAATAAACATCATTACTCTTATATTTTCATCAGTATTATACTGATATTTTTATTGTTGTAGCGTTTGCTTTATGATGTACGATAATTTTGAATCCAAATCTATAATTTTGAGTGGCTGGTACGAGAATTTTACTTTTAAATGTTGGCAACCCTGGTATGGCCGAAGCAGTAGCTTCCACTCGGTATTCTCGTGTAGACTATTGATGAAAGTAGTCCACGATACAATTTCCAGGTTTATCTTTGCAGGTTAATAACTAAACACAACTGAAGTGAATACAGGTCACACGGTTACAGGCATCGTAAATGTATTGTGTACTGCCCTTCATGAGTTGAATTTAGGCGCCGGCATCATATCCTTTAACGAAAAGAAGAAGAAGAAGAAGAAGAAGAAGAAGAAGAAGAACAACAACAACAACAACAAGAACAAGAACAAGAACAAGAAGAAGCTTAGGAAGAGAGATCTGCTACAAATCTCAAGCAAAGTGTATCAAGGAACGTTAGATTCTAAAACCTGTAGCAATTTACCGCTGTTTAGAAGTAAATCTGAATCCAATTCTATAGTGAATTTAGTGCATTTAGCAAATTATTTACATGGTTTTCTATGAAGCAGCCAGTGTGTGTGAAAATTATTATATGGGTATGGAAGGAATGCAACAGATACGTCCACGCTCTAACAGCGTTACTTCGACAGGAATCACCTACCTAAAGAGTGGAGAGGTGAAGTGAAATACCCTAACAAAGTCCCCTGTGGTGATCCGAGTAGACGCTGTATGACAAAGCTTTAGTTCTTTCCAAAAGTTGGACTTCACATAACCAGAAGGTATCGAAGGTGGTAGGAGCCACTTTGAGAAGCTTCAGTAGTTGATTCAGGTGCCTTAAGTAAACACATAGCATTTTAGTTTTCTTTAATGCCTCTTTTCTATTTTTGTGCTCCGCATTACCCATACCCATTTGTCCGAAATCGTAGCACGTACACGTTTCTGGGTATGGGTTTATTAACAAGGTGTGGAGTGATTTATATGGAATTAACGCATTTCATGACGAAGGCTACCAGCTTCTTAGTGTTAGAAATATCCTCCCTTCTGTTGAAGACAACTCAAAATGTCTTTCAGAGTTATTGGTTGCTCTTTTAAGGACTCCTTCTTTGATACCCTAACCCTGTGTGTACTGTTGTCTTTAAATCGTCCAAGGTCTGAGGATATGTGACATAAACCTAATGTTCCAACTAATCTCATAGGAAGAAGTCCGCTGTTGTCACATCCGGAGATTGGGTAGCCACAACTTCTTGAGAATTATCCCACCTTCAAAGAAGTTTTCAATTAGCACTTTGGATTAGTTTAATGCATGACATGAGGTGAAGTCTTACTGTAAATATCCGTGTTCCAGTTCTACATTGTTCAACTGTTCAGCTAACATGAACGCCATCTGTACTGTGATTCCATAATTTGGTCGAAAAAAATATGGTCACACTGTTCTGTGAGGAGAATGCGCACCAAAGACAGAATTTAACTGAGTGCATAGATGCTTAATGATGGCATGCTGATTTTCGATTGCTCAAAAGTGTGAGTTCTGTGAGCAACATAACCACATCTGTGAAAAATACTTTGGACAAATACCTATATCACACAATGAATGCCTTGTACAATAATAATATTTCAGTCATATATTCTTGTGTGTTTCTCAAAGTGATGGACAACCGCACCCCATAAGGCTTTAGTGGGGTATTTTTGTAGTTCTCTTGACACAGGAGTGTCAAGTATTCGGTCTCCTACAAGAATCGCCTTAAGATTTCCGAATGACCGCTAGAATCCTGCCCGGCGTCCCCAGAAACTGTGGGCGGTCTAGTTGGACGATGATTGCCCTTTCTTTCACTAGAGATCCAATTGTTTCCAATTTTTGTACAAGTGCCAGTATTTTGTTCATTTTGAGGGTTAGCTCTTCGAGTAACTGTAACTGAATTTGTATTCCAGTATTGCTTCACAAGAAAGAGCTCTTTTTGCAACGTGTATTGCATTTTCACAGTGACTGACACAAAACAGCCAGAGCAGAAAGCAGTAAGGATGAAGGTAATAATAACTTCCAAATATTCGATAGCAAACATAGTACACTTGATTGCATTTTCATTAGAACAAAAAAAGAAAGAAATGCGTCAATTCCATATAAACAATTCTGTATAATCGCATGGCAAACTTCTCTGTATCATCGAGCTTAGTATCATTAATTAATTAATTAGTTTGTTTGTATCCTCTATAATACTGTGTCTTGTCAAATACACAAGCATCCTTTTCGTACTTTGAAACTTAATTACAGTTCGGATCATGTAAGGTAAGGAAACCTTTGCAAAGAACAGCTGCTAGATCTGAAACTGATAATTAGTTTATTGAAAATAATACCAGCTTCAGGCTACAATCTTATATCCCAACTGTTATACGAACAGTGAGGGGGATTAACACACACACAGACACACACACACACACGCGCGCGCGCGCGCATGTTCATACACGTCATTCATAATACAAAGGCATGAACTTCCAGATGTTTCCTGTTGGATTCTGGCACACAGCAGTCTTATAATGCACAGGTTCATCCACTGAAACACTCACTTGTTTCGCAAATTATGGATAACAAATAATTTCATCTAAACATATGCAGTAACTCCAAAGAAAACTGTATACGTTTGTACACTGCGGAGTATCCTTTCGCATCACCTTGTCCGTCTGTCGATACACTGACCTGTATAAAACATAGCCCATTTCCTTAGAACTTACAATTACAACAGTGTTTTCCTCCACCAAGTGCTTCACCTTCGGGTAATCAACGCTTAACTCCATCCAATCGGGATCAGTTGGCTATGTGTAGGGCTAGGAAGTTCATGCATTTGCATGTTTTTTCATATGTGCACGAATTATGGAATTTTCAGTTATTTGGAAGTGATTTTATAGTGCATATAACTGCATATTTTCTTAATTTTTGATAAATGCATAATATTTCAATGTTATAGCCCCTATACTGCATATTTTAATGATTTTTATGGTTTTTTTATTTTATTTTTTATTTATTTATTTATTTATTTATTTATTTATTTATTTATTTATTTATTTATTTATTTATTTATTTATTTATTTATTTATTTATTTATTTATTTATTTATTTATTTATTTATTTATTTATTTATTTATTTATTTATTTATTTATTTATTTATTTATTTATTTATTTATTTATTTATTTATTTATTTATTTATTTATTTATTTATTTATTTATTTATTTATTTATTTATTTATTTATTTATTTATTTATTTATTTATTTATTTATTTATTTATTTATTTATTTATTTATTTATTTATTTATTTATTTATTTATTTATTTATTTATTTATTTATTTATTTATTTATTTATTTATTTATTTATTTATTTATTTATTTATTTATTTATTTATTTATTTATTTATTTATTTATTTATTTATTTATTTATTTATTTATTTATTTATTTATTTATTTTTCTCCTTCTGGATAGTATTTTTCATATTGGTAGTATTGCACATGACACAACTCACAAAGATTTCAAAATTATAGCCCCTATCTTGCATATTTTAATGATTTTTGTGGTTTTTTATTATTTTTTTCCATGTGTATAATATTTTTCATATTGGTAGTACTGCACATGATGATACAGCTCGCGAGGTGGCGAGAACTAATGTTAAGTCATGTTGTCCTGAAGTGAATCCCCTGTTTCCATCCGGTCATTATATGTATGTGTATAGAGAATAATCGGTGCGTTATCTGAGAGGTTTATATTAACAAAGATAAAGTGCAGGTCTGCCCAGGCCCACCAGAAGTTGCGTCGTGGTCTTCAAACGTAACTATGTTGTGAACTGGTTCCCACCAAATTAAATTAGGCGCATAAAATGTTAAAAATGCCGAAAATAAAACCAACCTTGAGTGCTAGATTAATTAATTTACAGAACGAGTTTTTGAGTGATTTAATATCTACAGATAACAGGGTACTGTTTTGTGGAGCGTGTAAGTAAAATGTAGGAAGTGAGAAAAGATTTCAAACAGTTCAGCACATAAACACAGCAAAGCATAAGGAGAATTTAATCAGAAAATTTGCAAACAAAGAACCTGTTCAAAAACAGCTAGTAGAGTGTTTAGGAAGTAGGGTTACTGAATTTTCCTATGACTTGTGCCATGCATTTTTAGCTGCTGATATTCCCTTCATCAAAATTAATAGTCCGACATTTAAAAACCTATATCAACCTTCTTGTCAAGTACACTTGGCAACATGTGCCTGAAGAAAGTACACTGCGCAAGATTTATGTAGGACATTGTTACAATAACGTATTGTCAAATATACAAAATGACTTAGTGGTTCAGTTTGTATGGTTGTTTGTTGATGAAATCCCTGATTTTGAGCGCCATTCTATTGCGTATATAATCGTGGGTGCTTTAAATAATGAACAAAAGACTACACCTTATCTTCTTAATGTGTGCGAATTGTCGGCCACTGACAATTTAACTGTGACCCAGTTTGTGATGGACACTTTGAAATTACTACGGCCATGTGGAATCAAATACAACCGGTTACTTTTATATTTTACTGATGCAGGTCCTTATATGGTAAAATCAGGACAAACTCCGAAATGTATTTTTCCTAACTAAATTCATATAACTGGTTTGGCACACGCTCTTCATCGCATTTCTGAGACAGTACGTGATTCTTTCCTATTGGTAGAGTTGTGTCCAGTACAAAGAGAATTTTTGTTAAATCTCCTAAAAGAGTTAATTTGTTTAGATCAACAGCACCTAATATCACACTTCCTCCTTCACCAGTGTTAACTCGATGGGGAACATGGGGCGATGTAGTTTTATATTATATTTATATTATGTTATATTTATATTATATTATATTATATTATATTATATTATATTATATTATATTATATTATATTATATTATATTATATTATATTATATTATATTATATTATATTATATTATATTATATTATATTATATTATATTATATTATATTATATTATATTATATTATATTATATTATATTATATTATATTATATTATATTATATTATATTATATTATATTATATTATATTATATTATATTATATTATATTATATTATATTATATTATATTATATTATATTATATTATATTATATTATATTATATTATATTATATTATATTATATTATATTATATTATATTATATTATATTATATTATATTATATTATATTATATTATATTATATTATATTATATTATATTATATTATATTATATTATATTATATTATATTATATTATATTATATTATATTATATTATATTATATTATATTATATTATATTATATTATATTATATTATATTATATTATATTATATTATATTATATTATATTATATTATATTATATTATATTATATTATATTATATTATATTATATTATATTATATTATATTATATTATATTATATTATATTATATTATATTATATTATATTATATTATATTATATTATATTATATTATATTATATTATATTATATTATATTATATTATATTATATTATATTATATTATATTATATTATATTATATTATATTATAGAAATAGTCGAAGACGTGGTTAATTCATTGGACTCGAATGATACTTCAATAGAACCTGTGGAAAATATTCTGTCAGGCACAGGATTAAAAGAGGATCTTAGTTTCATATCTGCCCATTTTTCTTCCTTAGCAACAGCCATAACGGCATTGGAAGCTGTAGGATCTCCTCTGCATGAATCACTTACTGTCTGAAAAAGACCGTTTCCTGGTAGCATAGGACAAAAAGTGAAAGAGAGAGTGAATTATGAAATTTCAAAAAGTTATGGTTATAAACAGATGTGCGATATTCGAGAAATCCTCAAAAGGAAACCATCTGTCATACCAAGAGACTTCACTCTCTCTGTGAAGCAGTTAACATCATTTAAATATGCCCCGATAACATCTTGTGACGTGGAGAAGTTTTTCACGTTACAAAAGTGTTTTGCGAGACAACAGACAATGTTTTACAGTTGAAAATTTGTGCAAAATGTTGGTTGTGAACTGCAATTTAGCAGTTAATACTAGCAGCGGGACCACTTCCGCTTCAACCTCTAAGGAATAAGGTAACGTTATTTATTATTTATACGTCTTGTCTACTGCAAAGGGACATTGTTTTAATTAAATAGTGCATATTTCTTGGCATATTTTCAAGTTTTAAGAGAATTTTGGCATGCATATTTTAGTGTTTTTAGGGCATGAACTTCCGAGTCCTAGCTATGTGACTGGTCTGAAAAGCAATTTAGGGGCACAAAAATGAACTAATGAACTAATGAACACTATTATAATGGGTGTAAACAGAAGGAGTATTTCGGATATCCCCTCCATGAAAGACTTTCACTACGATTATTGCACAATTTTTGAGAAAATGTTTCTTAAATGTAAAAATATGAAAGCTTCAGAAGGAAAGTCCCAAAGTTTGCAAGCACATGTCACATGCTAAAAATTATTTCAGGTATCGAGTTCTACAGCTAAAACAAGCAAACAAGCCTTGCTCGCCGCTTGAAACAGACTTCTGTGCTAAGCAGTGCGCAGACTGCAGCTCTCTAAACCTTAAACCACATTTAGTGTAATAGTTTGACAATAACATTTCGTGGAGTTATTCCCAAGACTGTGTTTAAGCTGACTATACCGGGTGGAAGGTGGTGCTTCGGCCATACGTTAACCAGCGATTCCACATGATGAATGTAACAAATATATCCAATACAATTATTGCAAATTAAGAACCGTTTCGCCGAAAACAAAATTGTGTCATTTGAAGCCATCTAGCCTCTTGACGAATGGGTATGGATGGTTTATTATTTCACTTACTATCGCACAAACATTGTTAGAATAATGTTGCAGTGTATTTCTACCTTAATTCGAATGAATTTAGTTACAATTTAATGTTCAAATGTCATTCAAAGTTTAATGTCTAAGAAAGATTTGTCAACGTCCAATGATGGCTCCAAATATTTGACACAAATAATTTTTTTTCAGCGAAACGGTTCTTTATTGACAATAATTGTATTGGACATATTTGTTACACTCATCATGTAGCGGTAGCTGAGTGGTTAGACCATTCGCTTCTCACCAAAACGGCGTGGGTTCGATCCCAGGCAGCTGCATATGAGATTTGTGGTGGACGAAGCGGCGTTGGGGCAGGTTTCCTCCGGGATTTCCGGTTTCCCCCGCCATCCCATTCCACTGGTACTCCATCTTCATTGCATGTATCGTCAGTGTCACCGCCTGCGGTGCCGTATGTAGCAAAAGCGGGTGTTAAACACTAAAAAAAATCATGTAGATCCCTGGTTAACGTATGGCCAAAGCAGTACCTTCCACCCGGTATGTAACATTATTAATATTGCTAGAATATACTGTACATCCACGTGTAGGTATATAAAATGGTTGGAACATCCAAAGGTTGCAAACACTACACCAAAGGAGAATATCCGGAGTTAGACCACACTCTTATTTTGTGTAACAAACACGGAAGGATGAACATATTTATCAAGGTTGAAACCCAAAGCCGTTGTAACAAAGAGAAGAGGGGCAGATGTTGCCTCCCCCTTCCCGCTCGAGAGTTACCCTTATATTGTAAGAAACCTATGTAGTTTGAAGAATTCCATCCATAGGAAGCAGTAGCAACGTACCCGCAGATGTTTTCAGTTCAACAGTGCGTCGGTGTCTAGTTTCATGTAGTGCTTCTGTCTATTATATCTGGTCCTGGTGTATCGTGTTCCTATATGCACCGTCTGTAAATTTTAATTAAACTAACCTTCCTTGTAGACAGAGCGCCTAAGAAACTCACTACACCTCGCAACTACGTCACACTATTTATCGTTATACGAAGCCATGACCATTTCAGTGGTTGCTTTAGGCCACGGTGCAAGGATGTTCCTCTCCTTTTGCTAAATCACCTTAACCAATAACCAAAACGAAGGATAGAAAGTGGCGTACAAAAAATAAGCCTTCGACTTTATAGGCTAACAGAGAAAGAGGTAGTGAGTGCATTCAGTTTGTCATACAAATCTCTTATCATGATTAGGTAGCCACACGCTATAGCTTAGTGCAGGACGAGCCTTTGAAGGGGTTGAAATCTAAGGGGAAAGCTTGATGAGCACCCAGGTTAGTGAAATGTATAATGCGTGAGAAGATTTCTCAGGGGATGCAAATAAAAGCTTGAATGGTATTCATTAAATACATAGCAAGTCAGAGCTTTATTAGAAAAAAGTATACAGAAAATATGCTTACAATTATATAAATGTTTGTTGCTGCATACAAACAAAATACAAATAAATAAGTAGAAGAATAAATGATAAATGAATAAATATAGTAGCATATTCTCCCACCAACGCGAACTGTAATTGGTTAATTTACCTTTACTAACCTATTCTAGATCATAAGAATACATCAGGAATGTAGACAAAAATATAAACACAATTTTATCGCCATATGTGTTTTCATATTCATGTAAACCATCTCGTAAATATATTTATTTCTAGTTTCTAAACATGATTAGTCAATTATAACATAAGAGTAACTTATTTATTTACAGAGATCCTTATTCTCACAAATGTATCATAATTATAAATCACTATATACAAACATATGTAACGTTATATTCCTATAGCTATAATTAACATTGCTGTTTCCATTTGGTTTCAAGTATTAACGGTTTTAAGCACCTATATAATACAAGGTTTCCCCGTGTGTATGTGTACGAGAAGTCGCAGGGGGCTAGGTCGGGGTACCGAGGGGGCCACAAAATATGTATACTGATAATTCTGTCCTGAAACACTTTCAATGTTCTCATCGAAATATTGGCCGTATGAGCTATTGCAGAGTCTTGTTGAAAAAAGCGTGTAAAAATGCAAAATCACGTACCCAATCTGTTAATTCTCCTAAGATAAAGGGGAGGGGGGGGGGGCAAAGCCGTATTCGCGTATGTACGGGCGTCAACTGTTCACCCGAAAAAAATTGGCCCAGAACCTAATATTGCGCATGAAGTAGGCCTTCATGACGAAATAATTGGTGTATGGTGCGCCATTAGTGGAGAAATGTTTCCCAGAGCTCCAATAAGCGTTCTCTGGGGTAACTTAAAACAAAGTTAACAAGACACACACTGTGCAAGAATTAGAACAAAATATCCGCCAGGAAATTGCCAGTATTTCTCAATGTGAACTACGGCGAGTGATGGATAGTGTCCTAAAGAGGTGCCTACAATATATGTAAAGACGACATGACCAGTTTCAGCATCTGTTTTCATAGAGTTGGTCAGCAAAGCCTTTAAAAGTAGTTTTAAACATGTATGGTTTCATCCGCGCCTTTCTATGATAGCGGCAGACAGCAACGAGCTCCGAGGATTCCAACAGGCAAAACACCACGCAGTCCATTCAGAGGGTTTTCACTTTCCTGGTATTTGGAGGTAGACAGCACTAATAATAGCAGAGCATTATGTAAAATATACAGAAAACATATTGGGGTGGTGGTAATCACACAATACAACAAATTTAAAGGTGCCTGTTACATTCACACACTGAGAAAAATTTACAGAACCTCTATTGAAACAGAAATGCATGAATTTCCCGTCGCTGTCAGATTATGAAGCCGGGATATCTGAAAATGAATAATAAAAACAAGCCAACAAAATCTGCTTCATGCGTTTATACCAGTGATGCCAATTGTGATCCGCGATGTCACTCACTGCCCTCTCCAGCTCCGTGTGTTGCGGGTGGGCGGACTTTACGGCGACATAGTGCTAAGAAAATGAAGCTCCTTGGACGGTAAGCAAACCGAGGAACAAAACGTTGTATGTCCTCCATTAGCACCATTGGTTTATACATAGCAAACTACAGTGGAATCCCGATAACTCGATTCTCGATAACTCGACGAGCTTTTTTTATTTAATTGTTTTATTTTTTATCTTTAAACTTGACTTTAACAACTTCTATAATATACTATAGGGTGTAAATAGTATAGGTAAATTTTAATTAGTATGCGTACGCAACCTACCGCATTCTCCCTCGCAGTGACAAAAGGACTGACCGCGTATTGACCTTCGATATTTGGTCAGAACATAAACAGCCGATAGACCATTGTTAGGAAACCAAAAGATCTCCACTAATAATGTGGATACATAGCACAACACTTGTTAGGAAGGTTTCAACGTTTATTGCTTTACCCAGTACAAAGGTACTTTTCAGAGGTGATCAACTGCCCAGTGGTTTGTGGTCGAGTTTAATTGTGTATTTACAAGACCATAGGAAATTAAATTATTTTGTTGTTTAACGACGCTGTCAATTATTGCCAGGATCACATCAGCGTCGCCGGTATGATGGAATTTCGTCCCGCAGGAGTTGTTTTACATGCCAGTAAATCTACTGACATGGAGCTGTCGGTTTTAAGACAACCTTTCATTCCACATTAGGTCGACTTATCGGGATTCCATTGTACCAATAAGCACAATTTAGAAAACAAGCTCTCACCTTTATAGCTTTCTATAAAGTGTGAGAAAACCAGTATCGGTATCAGTTATCGAGAAATTGGGTAACGTCCCATCACTACTTTTAACTCAGGTTCTCTTTCCTAAAGGTCTGTGCTAATGAATCATCTTACGATTGAAGAAGGATATCAATCCTAGCTTTCTACAGAAGGTTAGGTGGTTCATTATAGCCAGGGCTTAGACTTTTAGCTAAATATATATTTTGATTGTATCCTAATACGACCTTGAAACTGAGTTTATTGTTCTGGATATTCACACCGGAGCAAATAGTTTTATTGCGCATGAAAGTGCATATTTCCTGATTTATGTAAATAATATTTTCGGATATTCACATAAATTACACAAATATTGCATAGAGTTCTTAAACAATTTTCACATAAAAACAGCAGCAGGATTATTTTTAACAAGTCACAATCCGCTCCCTTAATGCTCAATTACACAGGTCAGATGTCGCAATTTGTTAATCGTTATTGGGAGAACTCACATCAGCTATAGCATCCCTTAAATTGGAAGAAAACAAACATCCTGCTTTCTCAAGCTTCATGAGCCTGTAAGATACAAATGTGGAATAAATTTTGGCATTTAATCAAGGAAAATGAGGAATTAGAGATATGATGAGTGTAAAGGAGTGAATTTGCGTTAGTTGACCATTCATTAAAGGTAGGCCTGTTCCATTTAAAATTAAAGTTGCTTAAGTTACAATTTTCAAAGTTAAATGAAGACGGCTGCTGTGTTTGCTACGTAACATTCACGGGTGTGCAGGTTACGTTTCTTAATTTATTTACAATTTTGGAATGATGGTCCTCATTTATTTGTAAATGTGGCCTAAAAGATGATGCGCTGGTATGTCCTGTAATTTTTATCAACTCCTATTCTTGAATACCAGTCTCAAACACGTATGAAACAGCTGTTCAATTAAATGATCAATCTCAGTAACTGTTTTTACTGTGCATGGATACTTCAGATGTTCAGAAAGGTAAGAAAACGTTTAGGTTGGCGGAACCGCAAGGAGGAGGTGTAATAACCAAAGCGATAATGCCACCACCAAGAGGCGACAATCCAAAATGAGTGGAATAGTTGCTGTAATTTCTTGCAAGTTTGAAAGGAATTTTAGGTAAACAAGTTGCTATATTGCGTAAGAAAGCTATTACGTGTGCAAAATATGATAAACGCTTTCTATGTCAATGTATTATACATTATCAAAGCTAAACACAAACTGCACAATAGTGAGAAAGGAATTGTTTTATTTCTATGAAGATGTGTTTTTTATTTAGCAACACGCCGACACCCTGGAGGTCCTTAGCCTTAACACCAAAACCCTTTTAAATGGACAATACCTTCTTTCTCGTTTGTCAAATGTCAATGACCGCATTTTGGGAGTAGGGGCAATTTCTCAATGTGTGCTTTTTCCATGCTAGCTTACGGCTTGTAAATAGGGTAAATATTTAGTCAACAAGTTCAGATGGTTAAGCGGTATATCGATTTTCTAAGAAACGAGATACAGAGGTAAAATTAATTTCACCTTTTTCTCAGATACAACTTACTTTGTTCTAAAACATATCTTTCGGGAAATTCGCGGTAGCAAGTTTATAATTTTAGCTATTGGTGCTGTAATATTCGCAAAAAAAGCAACTCTCTTTTCACTTTCTCTACTACGTATAGTGAAGTAGAGGAAGTATTATATTCGACCCAAAAACTCGATCTCGAGATTTGGCTCCAAATATATGTTTTGAGGGCCCCTGAATCCAAAAAAAAAGCAGTTTTAAAAAAAGCTCCATGTGTGTGTCAGTCTGTGGACAGCATAACTCAAAAGCGAAAAGTCGGTTAAAACCAAATTCAGTATTTATGTTTAATGTCTTTCAAGGATGCGACACGAAAATTTTGAAGAAAATTCCTAAACCCCTAACTACCCTTTACATGGAAAATGTTTCGAAAATCCTTATTTTCTTGAAAATGGCTCTAACGATTTTGATCAAATTGTTATATGTTTGACATATTTTTATGGCAAATGAAATGTTTATCTTGAATTTTCTGGCTATAGCACATGTAGTACAATTTACTCTGGATGACTTTTGCATAACTGGTAAACCGTAAGAGATAGACCAAATCAGACTATACAAACAATGTAGATCTTACTAAAACATACAATTTATGTCCAAATAAATTTTTTTGTAGAGTGAACCGTTTCGGAGATATTCCTTGTCATTTGTGTGAGTTTTGGAGAACTTATGCTTCTGTCAAATAGAACATCGTTATTCATTTTTTATATGTTAACCGTGCAAAGGGAACGGACTTTGAAAGCTTTAAAAGATTTGACTATCGCTCAAAGCCTACTGTATTCCCATATTCCCCTTGCACATACAAGGAAATGAACAATAAGATAATTTGCACAAATGTTTATCTCAACTAACATGAACATGATATAGGAAGAAGGGTTTGTAAGAATGTTTAGTACAAGAGTAGAGAAAGTCATATATGAGTGCAACACATTAGATTTTTAATTCAAGATTTGTTGTTTTTATTATTGCTGCACAATTCTGAATTCTCCATTTACTAGGAACCTTAATATGGTCTACCTTAGGCACATTCTGCCCCGGAATCGTTGTTTCCAGTGCATCTCTTAGTAATCTCTTCTCGTCTAATTTTTCTCGTCCATCGCCCCAGGCTTTTAGAAAAGTTGCGACAATGTTCATCCGTTGCCCCCTTGTCTGTTTGATGCGCTAGAAGCTTCTCCATAATCACATTCCGACGCTTCCAAAGTGTTCACTTCGTCGCAACGTCAAGATTTCCTCATTTTACTAAACCATACTACACACAACACGCTTCGCTAATATTCTACGCTACAAAACTTGAATCTGTTCCACGAACACGCCTTGCTATTCGGCTATAAGCAACTCATCTACAAAACTTTACTTACAATCTACGTAAGGTACCTACATACACTCAGCAAAGAATTATTTTATAAGTAAAACTATTCAAAGAACTCTTGGTGCACTATCAAGGAAAACATTACACCCCTCGTTTCGAAACCCATCTGTAATATATGTGACAGAGGCAATGTCGTATAAGCAGGTCACACTAAAACAATCAGCTGCAGATCATAACTGCAAGTTACCGTAATCGAACCTGGTATTTCTGCATTGGAGGTGTGCTACAATTTAGTGTGCGGAGTTGGAATAACTGGACGGAGCATCTTGGCGGAAACCCACCCGCAGTTCCACAACCCGCGCAAGCCAGTTAGAGCTGTCCAATCAAGCTTGTTAGAGTTTGTCCGATTCGCCCTGACACTCCATATGCACAAGAGAGGAGAAATTAGGAGAAGTGACTGGAGTGGTGGGGAATAAGCGAGTGATGTCAGAACTCAGGCAGTCGCATACACAAGCAGTGTATGTTTACGTATTGCAATTGTGTGGTTATTATAGTTAGAGCAAGTGATAAACTAATCCCCACCTCTCCTACGAGTATTATCAAGTGGGCAGGTCTCTGCTATTGCACATCTCTATTTAAGGAGAAGGGGAAGTGTCGCGACGAACTGGACGGGCTGCAATAGAGGTATTATTTCCGTGTGGTTTATATGGAAAATTTGGCGTTCATTTTCACGCGTTTGCAGTAAAATTTGGCAGCTGATCCTTCAGGCGCATCCTGCACATACTGTGCTACTTCTGTCTCAGGAATTTCCAAGGGAATTTCAGCATGAGAGCGTTGATACTTGCATTGTCAGAAAGCTTCCGGTTGTAGAAATAGAAATTAGTGAGAAGTGCAGGGCAAGTGAGACAAGGGAAAATGTGGATTTGCTGTTAGTGAAGGACTACTGGGAAGGGAAAATGTATTTTGTAGTTTATACCTACGTGATTGTAAGACACAAATCCTATCCTTCCCTTCATAGCATACCGTAGCCAACGGTAACAATGTGATACGTCACGTGCAAGTGAACTGGCTGGCCCTGATATAGGAGTTTGGGAACAGAGGAGAAGTTCAGTATTACGGCCACTAGCTGGTCTGCTACACCTGTGTTACCTCCGAGAGGGAAAGATGAAGCGAAAGATTGCGGAGGGCAACGGTTGTAGTGGCAACAGCCAAACATAGGCGCGATCGCAAACACTTACAGATAGAGCATCTCGACCCTGGCGTCAGGGTAGAAAATGTTCCTCACTTCCCGTCCAACGCTGTACGCCCCACCCATCCGAGGTCAGGATTAAGAAAATATATTGTGACGTTGGGTTCGGCGTACAACAGTGGCCGGGCGGGGCCAAGCTACTTCACATCACGTGCCGTGTCGGCGACCGGGAAAATGCGTTCTGGGTCGGCCTACTTCGCATCACGTAAGTACCGGCAAGCGTGCAAGACGTTCAAGGTTAGGCTACCTCGCGTACTTGCTGTGTGCATGTGACTGTAACAATGAGACGGCAGAAACGAAAGGGCTCGAGAACGCTCTCGAGACTTCTGAGCCCCTCCCGGTGTACGTGTGTGTGTGGAATCGATAAAGGTCGATATGACGTCATCTCCAGTATAAAAGGACATAAGACAGCAGTAGAGTTAGTTAATTAGTCAGTTCAATTTTAGAGTTAGAGCTACGGTCATAAGTCGGCGAGTGTGATACAGCTGTGCGTGTGTCATCGTGTGTGCATCGTAAAAAGATTAACGAGCGTCGAAGATGTCTTAGTGCATGAGAGACAATGAAAGTGTAGGAAGACACTAAAAACACTGAGCAAGATTACGAGAAGTAAAAGTTGTGAGTTCTGATAGCACGGAAGTATATAAACTGTGTTAACGGCGAGAAGAAAATTGTATATTTCTCGTAAAATTTTAGAAGACAATAAAGTGATAAAAACTATCAGGACTTATTTTTGTTACAATATTTTGTTTGTTAACGACGCTGTCGATTGCCAAGATCGTATCAGCACTGCTAGTGTGCCGCAATTTAGTCCTGAGGATGATCGGTCACCCCGGAATGCGACATCCAGACGCGATTACCCGAGTACTCGGTTGCAACATAAAAGAGAAGCGTGCAACGTTACTTATGGCGTACCGCAGTATAAGCCTATATATTCTAGCTTTTGTTTCTTTTCTTTTCGTTTTTGTTTCTTTCTTGTAACTTTCTTCCTTGAATTCCACTTAGCCATGGTAGGTAACTACCCAGTACGTTATACATTCGACATGGTATTTAGGAAACATGGACATCTGCTCTGGAATTAAAATGCCGGCTAAAAATGCAGACGGTATTTGATCCGTCACGAATTGGAGTTATGGTACTAAACTGAAGAATGGCTTTTAACAATGGAACTGAGGGAACACGGCCTGTAAATTGCTTTTGGATGTTGCCGCAAACATTTTTAAGTATGGCCCACTCATAAAACTAACCAGTTAACACATCCTCCCCTGCCGGTCGGGCAAGTGTTAAAGAACAGCGCAACTTCTTGTTTATATCCTCGATGGGCTTTTGGATGAGCCCACCGATGTTCTTACAAGAATGGGATAGCCATTGGGACAACACTAATTTGTACCCGACTATGTTTTGTCACGTATCTCCCTGCAAAATGGAATAAGCAAAATAAAAAAACCTCCGGATCACAAAGAAAAGAAAAGAAAGAGATAACAGAAGAGCACAGGTAACGGAAAAACAAAACAGAACAAAAAAGCGGCTTACCGTGTCTGTGGCTACTTTATTTAACAGAATAAAAAGAAAGTAGCATAAAATGGGGAAGTATAGCTGTGCGTTTTTCCGCTTTGACCACTAAATAGCCTCTCCCAAACTAGACAGACGTGGTATAGGCAATTAAATTTATACTGCTATTGTTTAATTACAGCATGAACGCTTATGCGTACCTCTCAAAGCGTATAGTAGTCGTAAAATAAAATACGTACCAATGTTCTGGGACAGTCCGTGAAGGAATGCATAGCTCTTTGAAGCGGTGAATTAAAAAAAGAACATTCCTTGCAATATTTCTTCGAGATAGCAGATTTTACGGCATGCTTTACAATGTACCTTGAATGACGCACTTCATAAATCAATGGCATGTGTGTGGTAAACTACTTTCATGGTCACGAACAACTTTCTGGGAGAGAATAGCGACTTTATCATGTTGTTATGGTACGTTTTGCAAAGCGTTTATTGATTACATTAACCAGCGCCTGCTGTTATACATAGGCACAAACTCAAAATTTGTGATGAACGGGCATAGGTTAAACTGTTACTGGGCTTTAGGCAGGGATATTACAAACAAGCCACCTTCCAACCTTCCTGAAGCCTTCTTATATTTGCAAATGGCACTCAGCAGCCATGTTTACTTGCCTTCAGTTTTCTGTCTAGCATGTCTTATAGTCCTTTTAGCAACGCACGTGCAGTTCGCCGCCTCCTTTGAGGAACCCTTATATTCGTTTTACAACACCGCCCTTCCTCCTCAGTCCTTTCTGCAGGGTTGCAACATCTTAGCAGGAACCTTTGCAGCTAATGAAACAGACGAAATTGAATTCAGAGTTTTGACAACTGAGACTCTACGTGTAGTCAACGTGTAACTGTCATTTCGCCGTGCGGAATGGCTTAGGCGGTAACGCCTGTGGCCCGTATTCGGGAGGTTGTAGGTTCGATCTCCGTGGGCAACCTTCCTGACGAATGGTTTTTTTCGGGGGTTTCCCTGGGCCGCCAGGCGAATACTGGGGGGGGGGGGGGTTCCGTAACCTCCCAATTTCTTGTCCCTCCATTTCGTAACACTAATCATTTCATTTCACACTTCCTCACGCTGTTTCCTTCAGGGTTGTAAGCGCCGGCGAGCTTGGCGGTAGCAGCACGACAGGGAGAACGAATGCGCTCTGGAAATCTCGTCTCCCGGATTGGAAGGTGAGCCTACTGGTACAAGGCCGAGGTGGGGAGGGAGCCATTTTCCGAGTCCCGCGCCCCCCTTGAGAGTGCGAGCCCGAAGGGGTGGAAGAGGAACCGGACTGAGCCGGCCTCTGTCAGGTGCTTCCAACTGTGAAAATGTAGGAACCCTGCCCTCTACTCTGTCATGGCAACGTTTCGGCCGTCCTTACGATCCATTTGCCTCATCCATCCTCTTGGCGGGTGCCCCGTCAGAGTCATAGGCACAAAAGATCACCTTTCGGTCGAGGAGCTAAGTCCCCCTCCCCAAGTTATCATTAAGTCATTAAGTTATTTGTGATTTAAGGGTTAATATTGGCCTTCAAGGGCAAGGATCGAGTTTTGGCTCTTCTGAAGAGTAAAGATGGATTTACGACAATCGTTAGTTGTGGTTAGGGTCATTTCCTTTGTGAAGCAACTGCACTAACGTTCAGTAAACGGACTTTACCCATCATTCTAGGAGGGAGTACCAAGTTAGCTCTACACCCAAAATGCAATCAGCGGTCTATTTAACAAAGAAGGACATCTTTCGGTATAAAGATTGTCTTAACCAATAAGAAATCTTTGCTATCTGTAGAAGACTTCTATATCCGTCTGTGCAAGCCATGTTTGTGAAGCCTTGAATACTACGGTATGGAACCTCGAGGGGTAGGTGCGAAGGGGAGAAATTCGTTAACACAAAGCTATACTACGTGTATACGCCAAGTGGAAATGACGTAAACGAAAGCTCCACACAAGTCAATGCTGCCATCTTATATGTTGCTTAGACCACTCCATGCCAAGCAGGCTTAGGAGGGTGGAGTTCTCCCTCAACTTTCTGTCTTCTGTTACCTAAACCCTTTAACCCCGTGTTTTTAATGGCATATCTTAAAAAAAGCTGCCTAAGATTCTGTTAAATATCTCTATGACACAGCCGAAGCAGAACAATGACATTTCAGCACAACAGGATGTCTCGGGATATATTTTCCGTGCTTGCCATGTTTTCACTGGAACGTCTCATTAATGCACATATGTGATTTCAAAGAGCAATTGAAAAATTTGCTACCAGAAGGAATGGGCGAACAGATTTTCTCTTCAAATAAGTGAGTTTATATTCCTCAATGAGTTCTCATGTCTAGTTCGAAAACCATTTAGCACTGTACCTTTTTACATCAATTATGACACCGCACCACAGTGGCAGTGCGCCTGCCTTTGACGTTTGGGACGTGGGTTCGATCCCCGGTACTGGCGTGGGGATTTTTTTCCCGCTGGTAGGTCTGATCCGGAGTGCACCAAACTCCTGATACCAATTGACTAGCCATCCTAATGGAAAGGTAGCGTCCCTAAAAGCTCAAGTACAGTTTACCACATCAAAGAAAGTCCCCGGCGAGGTCCGGGGGAAAATTGCTGACTAAACATTGGTCCGACACCCTCCCTCACCCTCCTTGTTTATGACACTAGGACAGTTTTTTGAATAGCTTTTCTCCTTGAGTGGTATACTTTCTCTGTCACACACACTCGCTATCCTTGTCGCACTTTACCCAAACAGATAAGGGATAGCAAATTCCTGCCAAGGGCTTTCTTTCCATTCGCGAACAGTAGTCGCCTTACGGTCGGGGAGCGCTGACTTCTTCCATCCCCATTCCGCACTCCTCCGTGGCCTTGGATGCGGCTGGAGGACATAGCGACCGTCTTGCATAGAGGAAACGCCCTAGGGATTATTAGAAGAAAAATAAATAGCGCGGCAAAACGACAAAATCAGTCCAATTAACTTTCTATCACTTTATTTCCCCAAACAAATGTTATCGCAGATACACAGTTCTCTTAGTTAACACAGTCTTTAGTCTTTCGTGGCATAAAAATTCACAACCGCTTTCTTTTCGTAATCTTGGTACACACCTTTCTGTGTTTCTTCACTTTCTCTGTCTCTCAAATAGCTGACTTTGACGTTACAATCACTCGACACTCATTAACTGCTTCGCTATTTTCCTTCCAACGCGACCATACAGACGCAGTTCACACACACACACACACGCACACACACACTAAAATTAAGAGCTGAGTCCCCAACTCAGCACTTTCTTATATAGCGAGGATGACGTAACACGAGCCTTTCTCGAACTTCTATAAATACGCCGGTCGACAAAGACTTCTCGAATAATATTTTGGTTCTACCGCTCTGATTGTTGCTACGTTTTCGCTCGAATGAGTGTCTGTCCTTGAGCGCCTTTGATACGCGCCGCGCCTGATATGTGATATGTGGGTTGGCCCCGACTGTCCTTTGTTGTGCGCCGCGCCGGTGTCACACTATTTTGTAGGTTAACTACTCTGTTAGTTACCAGGATCATTTCAGCTCTACCGGTGGACCGAAATTTCGTCCCGCAGAATCTTTTTTACATGCCATTGTGTCTACTGTGATGGGGCTGCTGCCTTTAAGCACAATTAAAAGCTATCGGTTCGGGCCAGTATAGAACATTGACTTTGGGATCAGTAGGCCAGCCTCTAAGGACAGAGATAGAATATGCAGACGTTGGACGTGAGTTGTCATATTTTCTTCTTGTTTCTAAAGACAGAACTCCGGTCTTCTATGGAGTAACGGTGTCATTATAATCCAATTCGTTCCTATCTCAACCGTGCTTTTTGTCTCTTTTCACAAAATTGCCATAGTTCAGCTAGGTAATCGCTTTATACATATACCACTCAGTCATAAATACTTTCTGTGGTAGCCGAGATACAGGGAGCAATTGAGAAAATAACAAGATCTTTGCGTGGAGATATTTTTTCGCAGTTTTCCTTTTAAGACAAGGAAATTACGCTTAGATTTAGGTCCCAATACTAGAGGCTCATTTGCAAAAGGAAATTTTCTCGTTGATCACTGTAGCCATGCGACTTTAAAAAATGTAATAAAATTACGTAAGGAGCAAGATTTACGATCCAGTTGACCTGTATAGGCTTCCACAGTTAAATATTTTTGGGGAAAAATGGAAAACAGTTCGTTTTAAAAAGCGCCATGCAAATCCGGCCCTTTTCCATATTATGTCGCGTTACAATTCTTCACACACCAGCGCGGAAAGCAAATAGGATAGAAGATTGCATGTTTGTGTTGTTGACATTACATATCAGTCTCTGCTCGCTACTTGACCTGGTTTACAACACTGTGTGCATGTAGCTGGTGCGTCTCCTCTGTTAGCTTTTCTAAGTTACGACCGCTGGAATGGTTTGGACACAACGGCGTAAAAATGTTATCCAAACAGAGATGTCACAACACCGGAAACTAAAGAAATAAAATAAGTAGCAACCAACATTCGGGACATTCCCAGACTGAAAAAATAAAGATTTACATTTTCATTTTATTACTTCATACATTTGTTAGGTTGAAAAATGCATGCTTCCTGAGAAACGTAAGTTTAGTTTCTCTCGTAAACTCATAGTAGCAAAACGAAGACTTTATCATTAGTTTGTAAAACAACAGAATGAAAAAAAAAAAAAAAAAAAAAAAAAAAAAAAAGTAAAATTCAACCACGATGAATACACTTATAGTATGTGATATTGCATTGGGAATGACTGCATCTTACGTTGGAAGATGCTTGTATGTATGGTGCTTGTCATAATTACAATCTCTTTAATTCTTGCTCATACAGGAGTTCCTTAGATCCCAGCCTACCATAGCTGCAGCTAGAAGTATTGTGACGCCAGCCGCGGCGCACAACAAAGGACGGTCGAGGCCGGGTTGCTCCACCCCAACGGTGGTGCGTGTATCAAAGGTGCTCAAGGTCGGGCTACCTCATGCGACTGTTGTGAACACGACAACAATAAGAGTGGCACAACAAAAGGGATTTTCGAGATTATTCGAGAAATGTCCGGCGTATGTGCAGAATTTCGAGAAAGGTACGTGTTAGTCATTCTTGCTATATAAGGAGGCGAAGCAATGAGCAGCAGTAGTGAGTTACACACATGAGTCGTCAGGGAGTCAGTCAGTTTTTAGTTTTAGTGTGTGTCAGCTGTGTGTGTAGAGTCGCGTCGAAAGGAAGACAGCGAAGCAGTTATGAGTGTTGAGTGATTGTGTCGTCAAAGTCAGCTGTTTGAGAGAAAAAGAAAGTGGAGAGAGACAGAAACGTGCGAGTCAATGTTACCAGAAGAAAATAGTTGTGAGTTGTAATATTACGAAGGACTAAAGACTGTACTAACGTCAGTAAAGGAGAACTGTGATGTTATGTAAAAATTTTATAACAAAATAACTGAATCGGGCTTTTGTGGTTTTGTCCCACTGTTGTCAGACGTGGGATACGTCGAATTTTCATTTTGTTACAATATTTTCAGTTAGAAGTCAGGAGTAGTCAGACAGAGGGACCTCCAGTAACGGAGGACGGCACTGTACATAGGCAAGCCCTGTCATAGTCACATGCACTCTAAGTGATTTCGGGAATAGACGAGACACTCCATGGCAATAAAGGGCTCCGTTAGTGCGGCGAAGCACCAGGGAAACAGGGGAAATTTCGCCATCCTGCCACAACCTACCAACCGCCGTCACCTGGTCCCACCTACCTTGAAGGAGATGGGGTGAAAGACATGAAAGGAAGCTATTGGTACAACACACGCTAAAGAGCGAATTCGTGGTGGAAGGGGAACCACTCCAGCATTCGCCTACCGACTCGGGGTAACCAGGTACAATCCATGATCAGAGTGGCAAGCCCAAAATACTTTCAGTTAAACAACCTTACCTTGTAGCACAAGGGTCATTAACCCATTACTCCAAGAAATATTGGGAATTTGCATACAACAAATCAGATTTTTTTAAAGTTCTTTTACTGGTACCAAATATCCGATTAAATTTATTAATTATATCATTAATATCATCACTTTTTATGTAGGTCAGATTATATCCTAAATATTAAAAACTATTTACCTGTTCTTAAGTTATAATTTTTGCTTTTAAGGTGCCGCATCCTTTAAATGCCAACATTTTAATTGCATTTCCGAAATTTTTAAATTATATGTTGCACTTATTTTATTTAAATTAAAAACGGCTATTTTTAGATCGCCTTTTGAGTTACAAATCACTACTTGATCATCGCAAAGAACATTGTGTCTAAGTAATTACTCCTTATTTTAAAATGTCTAATCACACTAATCTGTCCTTCTATCATGACTTCATCAATATATAAATTAAAAAGAGAGGATAATAAAGGACATATCTGTCTGACACCTCTATTTATTATGTTGTGTTATTTTAAGGGACACTGGGAATGAAATTTTAGTCAAAATTGTCAAAAAGTCGAAAATTGTTTTTTTTTTTACCTTAAAATGTTCCTAGAACACCTGTGCATTTGGATCAGCTAACATTTTTCATATCCCCCACTCCATGTGGCCATTACGGCCCTTTCAAATAGCGCTCTTCCCTTAACGTACACAGGATGCTCCTATATAAAAGCCTGTTTTTCTCAAAGCTACATTTCTGCACATTCCAAAAGAAGGTCGCGCCTGAGTTTTGCTTCAAATTCAATGAAAATTTCCAAAAGTATTCATAAATAGCAGCTAAACAAAACTATGATTCAATATTGATGTTATCATTAACATGAATTCCAAAAACATTTTTTTTGTATGAAAAAAATCAATAATTTTTAAGATTAAATTTTCTTTGTTATTAAAAAAATATGTACAGCATAATCAGCAAACGTATTTGAAATATCTCTTCATACAATTGTTACCCATGTTTTAGACTATCAGTTCTGCCAATATAAATGAATTTTAAAAAGTCAATAGACGCGAGCTCTATTTTGAAAATGTGCCTATTAAATTCATAAAATAATTTATACATCATAAACGAATTATCCAATTTTAATGAAATTTGATGTACCACCTATTCTCATATAAATACAAACACAATAAAAATGTCAGAAAAATCTATCGAAAAATGTGGACTTTCAAATTTCACTTCCAGTGTCCCTTAAAACTAATTTCAATAGCGATTTTATTTTCTATGTATAACCTTTCTATAGCCATGGTGAAGTGTTGTTGGATGCCTAAGTTTTATCTAAGCTATTACTACTCATTTTAAAACTTGAACGATGTATTATGTGAAATATCAAAATCTAAACCCAAAACCGAAAAAATAGCAGGAAAGAAAACAAACTAGTTTATAAAACTCAATCAGCGCTCGAGTCTTTCAGTAACGTAATGGAGGGCTATTCTATCCTTACACTCTGTTATGATTTCGAAACTTACTGCTCGTCAACATGGCTTCACTAAACGTTTTGCTAAAGTTCGTCTTCCTAAAGTCTAGCAGTTTGCGTATCGTATCATATGTACAGTGTGCTAAAGCGAACGAACGCACAAATAAAGCAGGTTGTTATGCTTTTTACCTCAATAAGCGAAGCCATATGAAATTCCTCAAAGCGTTGTCTGGTACGGGTTTACCTTATTTCAGCAACAATCACAAAATTGCTTGTTGCCTCCACTTGTCAAAGGCTGGAGAAATCTAAAGGCGCCATTGTTGTTGAAGGCACAAACGCAGTACTTTTTTCGCTACATAACACTAAAGCTATTATGGATAGTGGGAAGCTTTTTAAGCGCCAGTCAAAACACTTGTTGGTTGGAGATTATAACGTTTTGTGCCCATATTTTACTCGTTCAAGCAAAAATCTTTTTCTCTCTACATTTTGAGTGGGATGGCTCAGGCGGTAACTCCTGTAGCCTGCATTCAATACGTCGCGAGTTCGATCCTCTCGGCCGACCTTCCTTACCCATGTGTTTTTGCGGAGGTTTCCCCGGGTCACCAGGCGAACGTTGGGAAGGGTTTCCATATGCTCTGAATTCCCTATCCATACATTTTGTTACGTTAATCATTTCATTTCACCCTTAGGTTTCTTTCAGGGTTGGAGGCGTCGACGAGCGTCACGGCGCCAGCACGGCAGGGCAAAAGGATGTGTCTCGTTCCCCGGATTGGAAGTGAGCAGGTTTCCGGGCAGCCCATGGGATGCTACAAACCCGAGAGTGAGAAGGGAGCCGGTTTTCGAGCCCTCGCTCCCCTTGGGAGTACGAACCCGAAGGGGTGGGAGAGAAACCGAGCTGAGCCAGCCTCCACCAGGGTGAATCTAACCGGAAAAATGTAGGGCACCCTGCCACCTGCTCCGCCGTTCAGGGCGGCTCTAGGTTGCATTCACCTCATTCATCCTCCCGAGGGGTACCCGGGACAGAGGGATATAGGCGCAAAAGATCGCCTTTCGGTCGAGGTGCTAAATTCCCCTCCGTAATTTGCCAGGGTCATAGAATCAAAGGCGTAGCCGAGTGGTTAGACCATTCGCTTCTACCAAAGCGGCCCGGGTTCGATACAATGCAACCGCATATGGGATTTGTGGTGGACCAAGCGGCGCCGGGGCGGGTTTCCGCCGGGTTCTCCGGTTTCCTCCGACATCTCATACCACCGGTGCTCCATCTTCATCCCACGTATCAGTGTCACCGCCTGCAGTGCCGTATGTAGTAAAAGCACTACACACACACACACGCGCGCACGCACTACACACACACACACACACACACACACACACACACACACACACACACACACACACAAAAGAGAAAAACATAGAACCATAGGGGTGAGGGATTTTCTTGAATATCTTTCTTTAGAAGATATTGAACATAAATACTGTATAAAAAATACAGCTCTCGTTAAAACACACAATTTATGTCTGAATGCATTTTGTTGTGGAGCGAACCATTTTGGAGATATTCCTTGCTATTTGTGTGAATTGTGCAATACTTTACACTTTTCTCATTTTGGAAGGTCGATATTCACATTTTTATCTCTTTGCCGTGTTAAAAGAACGGAATTTCAAAGCCTTCATATAGCGACCAGCTTTAGAAGATTTTAATATCGCTCAAGGTCTTCTGTATTCCCAAATTCTCCTTGCGCCCCACAAGAAATTTAACAATAAGGGAATTTCTGCAAATATTTATCTGGAGTAACATGAAGAAGGTGGAGGAACAAGAGTTTGTAAGAAAGGTTGAAATATGCAGCCAAGCAAAATTAGATTATAAAGAATCGTGAAAGAAAATTTGTCTAGGCTGGGAGCTTGCCTTATCACAAGCTTAACATAGTTTCGTGTCGTTTCGAGGAACAAGTGAAGGCGCAGTTTCGTTGACAAGGATAAAAAACTGCTTGCTAAGAAAATTTAGCGATTTAGTTCTTGCATTAAAAGCCGAGCTATATAGAATTTTGATTGCGAGTTCAAAGAAAACGTGTGTGATAGAATAATAAAGAAGCAGTAAAAGGAAAAGTAAAAGAATAATAAGCCACTCTTAAAGCCTGGTGAGAAATTTGACCTTTTAAAGTCTGATATTGATTGTACGATGTAGGAAATCTTATCACGGGGGTAAGAAAGGCAATTTGTACAGTATTTTGTGTGGATGTTCACAATAAAGATGTCAGTGAGGGAAAAATGAAATTCTCATTTTCTCTTTAATCCTCACATCCTGAGAGTAGAGTTTCTTGCTTAATTACCTATACCAGGTGAGTTAGCCGCGCCTTATTTTTTTGGAAGGTAGGCCACCCATCTAACGGCATGTGCGCCTTCGTCCAGTTTTGCGCTTACTAAAATGTATTGCTTGACGTTCTTAAAGAGAGGAATGCGCAAAATTGAGAGCAACAGTGCTTTAAAGGACAGAACGTACTCCTCGCTAAAGTACACCTCAAAAACATACGACTCGTTTACTGAGAGCGAATTCCGGTTTCCAGCCGATTTTACAAACTTTTTATTAGAGTATACATAGCAACGTAATTCAGTAAACGGCTCGGAAAAAATGGACCTATCATATGAGTACACTAACAACGTCAGCTAAAAAGAAAATGGTGGATTCTTGTACTTAGAGAAGGGATTGGCTGCCAAAAATTAGGAAAAATTTAGATACGCCTCATCCATCATGGACCCGTACAGTCAAAACGGACATATTATTAAACAACAGTTTATTTGCATTTTTGCGTGAACTACGCCTCGTGCATCTCAATGAATATGCATAACAGCTTTTGCCATTTAAGTAATAATATTAAAACGCCCAGTAAATGATTAAAACTGTCTTAAAAGGCTAAATCAAGCCCGAAAACTTGCAAGGTGGCAATGGCATAGCGCCAGGCACACAAGTTCTACTATTGGACGTGGTACGTGCTTTCAAGACGTCTCAAAATAGCTGAATAGGATTGTGACGGGTCCTCTGCGCTTAACCCACAATGACACAGGTTCGAGTCTCAGCGTTGTGATTTTTTTTTTTTTTTTTTTTTTTTTTTTTTTTTTTTTTTTTTTTTTTTTTTTTTTTTTTTTATAAATAATGTTCATCAAAACTTGGAAACCGAATTCACAATAATCTAATTATGAAGTCCCTGAGCGTTTAGGACATTATAATTTAAATCGTTTTTGGTTGTCTGCATTTTTAATAGCATAATAATTCATTGTGTGCAAAATTGAGTTTAACGTCCATGTTAAACTCTGACAATGTATTTTCCTTGCTTTCTGTGTTCAAATGTGTATGAATGATCCTTATTTCAATTGCACCTACCTATTGGTGTGTTTAAACAACTACATAATTGTAGTTCACCAATAAAGAAACATCAAACAATGTCATAAAACATAAATAAAACAATAAATATGAATATAATAACAGTTTTCAGAATAATAGTTTGTAACTTGTGAGGATTGCACGGTTTAATAAAAAGAAAAAAAACATTAGTACATGCAGGTGATTCGAACCACCTTCACAGCAGACAGATTACTTCAGAGTCTTGCGTCCGTTCCAACTGAGCTACCTAGTAACGTGTGAGCTAAACATTCCGTTTAAGATGTAATACTGGCTGGTTCCCGTGAACATTTGCAGAAGTGCGAACGTCAGCTGTCTAATTACGAATATATTAAAAAGCGATGTGATAACATCTATATTAGTACTAATTTCATCGAGTGTTTAACATCGATGTTAAATACGCGGGTAGAACCTAGTAATGGGGTCGATGTTTTCATGTTGGTCTATAAAATGCGGATTGCATAAAACTCGAGAATAAGGGGCAGCTGACTCACCTGGTATAATGTACATATATCTACGCTAGCCAAAGGAAGTCATCCCTTATCGTCTCTTCAACAAGACTGAAATACAGAACCCCCCCCCCCAAAAAAAAAAAAGAAAAATCCCACGTCGGTGAGAATTGTTAATACAGGAGCAGAGAAAGTCATGTGAGTGCAACACATCTGAGTCTTAGCCTTAGTAATACTAGTACCTGCACTAATGACTTTTTTCTTTTACAAAGCAAATTGCAATGCAGGAAGGAAGGTAAACCCTCAGCAGTGCAAGTATAAATGAAGAAATTCTAATACTAATTCTATGTTAGTGAAATGACAGCGGGTTAGGTAGTCGCGCATTGCGGCAAACTCTGAGGTCTGCTGGGAAGAACGGACACCCTGCTCAGGGCTGTGCCATTATTAATTATTCATTCCATGCTGGCTCACACATTTTAATTTCATGCTTTCTGATTCCCAGTCCATTGTGTGGTTCTCCGGCTGCAGACACAAGTTGCCGGGTTCATCACCTTGAAGAAACACTCATTCTTGCTTTGGGACATTTTTTTATGCTTGCCTACTGGCAGACCTATAGGTGAGTCATTATATAAAATTCAGAATATGGTTTCAAAACCGCAGAATGTATTTCGGAAAGGCAGAGTCTCCAATAATTAATACCATACTCCTAGACGTGCAACATGATTTCAGACAAGGAAAATCCTCTACAGACTGCATATTCACTATTAGTCAAATTATTGAAAAGCGTCGCGAATTTAATCTACCAACTTATCTTAAGCTTGTAGACTATGAAAAAGCATTCATGAAGTAAACAGGGACTTGCTGTGGTAAATATTATCACACAAAGAAGTACCCCTCCATCATACTAGAACAATACAGGGCCTGTATCACAACAATAAAATTCAGATTAAAATATTAAATAGAAAACAAAAACCGGCGGAAATTAATCTAGGAATTAGACAAGGATGTCCTCTTTCACCCACGCTTTTTAATATTGATGTAGATGAAATGATAAGAAATTGGTTGGATACAATTAAGTATTTTAAAATTGGCAATTTAAATTTATAACCAGGGATGTTCAACCTTGTCGCTTTGGAGATGCTTACGTAATGAGCGGATATTCCCCACTCCACTCCTTCAGTTGGAGGCACAGACAGTCAGTATCCAGTGACGGACACAAACAGGTGATTCTATAGTAACTTTTAAGTCATACCGTGAATTTTCTGGGAATGTCCCCACAAGACCTCGTCATTCTGGATGATTTTTGCATAAATAGTAAACAGTAAGAGACAGACAAAAGCTTACTAAATACAAAATGTGTATGGTTAAAACACACAAAGTATGTCAAATACTTCGTTTTTCTTTTACGTGAACCACTTCTCAGATGTTCTTTATTGTTTATTTGAATATGCGAATACTTAAACTTTTTATCAAACAGGATATGCTATTCCTTGTTTTATCTCTTGGCCTTGCAAAGATAACGTAATTTCAAAGGCATCGCATAGCAACTAACTCTTAAAATATTTTACTATAGCTTAAAGCCTACTGTTTTACTATATTCCCCTTGCACCTACAAGAAAATTAGCAGCAAAGTAATTTCTGAAATTCTTTATATCGATTAAAATCCAGTAGATAGAGAAATAAGTATTTGCAAAAAAGTGTGTATAACGAGTGAGTATTGCTATATATGTATATATATTTGCGAACAGAGTTTCTCCAAATATAACTATATTAAATTCTCTGTCGCAATAGGTTACGCAACGATCACTTGATGTATCTTCTAAGGCTATGTACTTCGACTTTGTCAACAAATGTTGACAGACTTCTTAAACGTAAGCAGTACCAAAGAAGTCACTAATGAACAATGTGTAGGCATAAGATTTGAAAGTGCTTTCATAATTCAAACGCAACGTACATGTGCCCAACCCGCCACTGCAACACAATGCACGTCTGAGTGTTAAAGAATGGCAATGTCCGCATATACGGGAAGGAGGTAAACCCAACTTCTCCTCTTTCTCAAACTTTGGACTTCGCTGTTTATAATTATTTTATTTGTTGTAATAAGTCGCACTGAAAAGATACCAGTTAGCCATTTAGAGATTGAACCAGATTTTATATTGAATTTTCCAGTTGAAAATACAAAAACAATGGCATTTATGGGATCTCAGCCCATAGTAACCCAAATAGTATTAGACGATAAAGTAATAGAACAAGAACATTTAAATACCTGGGCTGTAATGTAAGTTACGTGTAAAATTGAGAGATTAAAAATAAAATTAACTCCTTGACTATTTCTGTAGAAACCTAAGGCCAACATTAGATAAAAAAGTAAGGAAAGAAACACTTTTAAAATTTTATAAGGTACCTTACCGGCACTTTCATATGGCAGCGAGACCTGGACAGTAAGAAACAAAGATGAAAGGAGAATGGACGCTGCTGAGATGAACCTTTTAATACTCGTCGCAAGTTATACACTTTTTTGATAGAAAATGAGTGAAGAATAAAGGGCTGTATTAGAAATACAGAGTATTTTGGAAATCATAAAAGCATATAAAAATGATGACTGGAGAACATTCAAGGAATGGCAGTGGGTACTGTAACTAAAGCAGCCATACTTACAATCCACGAGGAAGGAGTCACTAGGAAGACCCAGGAAACGATTCAATCTTGTTGGAGTTGGAACAGGCCAATAGGCTTAACCCATGAAGAAGAAGAAGAAGAAGAAGAAGAAGACGACGAAGAAGAAGCAGAAGAAGAAGAGGAAGAAGAAGAAAAGAAGACGAAGAAGAAGCAGAAGAAGAAGCGGAAGAAGAAGAAGAAGAAGAAGAAGAAGAAGAAGAAGAAGAAGACGACGAAGAAGAAGGTGAAGAAGAAGAAGGTGAAGAAGAAGAGGAGGAGGAAGAAGAGGAGGAGGAGGAAGAAGAAGAAGAAGAACAAGAAGAAGATAATGATGCAGTTTCTCCTTACGATATACTGTACGAATATTTGGCAAATCAACGAGCGAGTTAGTTCCGTGGTAAGGTCTGAGGCTCGCGTTCCGAAGGCTCCGGGCTCGACCATTCACTGTGACATTCCTTTTCCGTGGTTTCCTCTGGTGCGTGGATAAATGCCACGGTGGATTCTTATCCATTTACGATTTATGTCCATTTCCTTCCTATGTTTAAGGTATACTTCCAGGTCTCGTATCGCTAGGTAGTGCCGGAAAGATGGCGCGGATGATCCATGGACATTAGAGAGCTGCATAGTTGCAAGGGTCGTTTATCACTCTCCCTGGGTATGTCCAATAGTTTTTTGAATTTGGAATACATTTAATAATTTAATTAATATTAGTAAATGAAATTATTTATGTAATAATTTATGAAATTTGGAAAATTTTAATTAGGTAATTTTATAATCTTAATTTGAGATTTTTTTGTTCTGGTTGATGAACTGTGAATATTTATATTAAGTTAAATTACAATTTATGAAATTTATTTAAATATTTAACATATAATAGGTTTAAATGAACAGGTAATTTTACTTGTATATTGCTTTTGGTACTTTTAGTAGAAGTGTTGTTGATTTTGGTTTGGTGAAATATATTATTTTAAAGAAAGGAGTAATTAATTGAATAGAATTCTCAAAAATTTCTCAAAAATTGCTCCAACGACTTTGATTAAAATTCAGTACGTTTAAGGTATACTTATGGCGAATGAAATGATTATTTTGAATTTTCTGGCTATAGCCCATGTAGTCCTGTTTACTCTTGATGACTTTTGCATAACTGGTAAACCGTAAGAGAATGGCCAAACCTTACTATATAAAAAATGTAGATCTCGTTCAAACATAGGTATTCAGGTTTCAAGCTCTTGTACATGTTTTAGTGTCTCCTTTCATCGCTTGTTGCCACGATGAACACACTTAAATGTGATTTTCGCAAGATATAATTATGAAAATTTTGGTTACATTCACTTATGAATGTAAAAATCTATGATAAGGCAATTAAATATATATTTTGGGAGCTGTCCACTAGCGCAATGAACTTGAAGGAATTACCATTCAACCAAATACACAAGACAGTTTCATTTTAAATTTAATTTGTAGCTATTTATTATTTGTCATAATGCTGTTTTCAGCTGTTACTAATATTCGTTTACTTTTATGTTCCAAGCTTTTAATAATGCCTTATAAAACACCAACCAGCCTTAATCCCACGAGATCCTTTGCGGTGAAAACGGTCAAAGTGATTGCGGTTTCTGTTGGTCAAAATCGTGATATATTTGGTGATATTAAAAGGACTCAGTGATGGCGTTATGTTTATTCTCTCTTGGCCACGCAAAGATCATGTAATTTAAACACATCATAAAGCGACCAGCTTTAAAACGCGTAACGCCTAAAACCTACTTACTCTCATATTCCCCTGGCATCTACAAGAAAATTAGTTATAATTTCTGCAAAAGTTTATCTCGATTAACATGAAATAGATATAGGAATAAGCGTCTTTAAGAATAGTTTGTACAAGAGTAGAGAAAATCATGTGAGTGCAACACATCAGAATTTTTACAGGTACAACAGTCAACTGTATTTTTCATTGGTGCATAAACGTGGGTATATTTCTGGCACTGTTTAGCGCGTAGTTCTAGGTAATTGTAATTTCGGAGTTTTCGTGCCAAGAACTCTCAACTTGGCTCAGCAAAGTTCACATGTGTTGGGGTCAGCCACCCCCACTTAGTTTAACCCTACCGGACACAAGGGAGAATCTTAGACTTCCGGCCCGGTGTTTCACCACAATTACGGGGTGTAACAACATCTGAAGGGAGGCCATGGCAAAGCCTCTCAGGGTGCCTTAGCCCTAAAAGTTACTCCTATTAACTAAGTAACCTATAAGGTTAAGTTTTTAATATTAATTTCATCACATGAAAGTTGATAATACCTACTTTATCTTACACTCCTGATATTTACAAATTAATCAGTTAAGCTTAACGACTGAAACAATTGAACGTCTCTGCAATTTTTCATTCCGTATCTGCAGTGTACATTTTCAAGATATTTATTAACACTAGAAAACGAACACTGTGTACTTATTTCTTCGATTCTTGCTAATAAGATAATAGATTTTTAAAATTAATATCTTAAAATGGTTACATATGTAAACATTTTTGACAAGAAAAACATCTCATGTGGTGCACCCTCTCAACTGTTTTACCCGTTCTAAATTCAATTACATACCTCGTGTATAATGCCCCCCCCCCCTTCCGTATCTCTAAATCACATTTTCCTTTTGAAAAGTTGATACTATCATAGGCCGCCTGAGACTAGTTTATCAAATAATGGTTCCATCTGTAGTTCTGGTCTTATTTGCTCGTTTCGCCTTATATCCAATGGGATGGATATAATCTGCAATACTTCTTATAAACTTCATTACGGCTGTCTAAATTGTTTAATTTTACTTTCTCCAGGGGAAGTATTGTATTCCACCGAAACATTCGATGTCCAGATTTCACCGGAAATACGCGTTTTCAGCTTCCCTGTATTCACAGAGGCATTTTTAGAAAAGGTTCCACGCGCTTGGTGTGTGTGTGTGTGTGTGTGTGTGTGTGTGTGTGTGTGTGTGTGTGTGTATGTGTGTGTGTGTGTCCGTGGGTACCTCGTGTGTCGTATATGTGTCGAGTGTGTGTGTGTGCATGTCTGTGTCGTACGTGTGACGTGTGTGTGTGTGTGACTGTGTGTGTGTCGTCACCGTGTGTGTGTGTGTGACGTGTGTGTGACGTGTGTGTGTGTGTGTGTGTGTGTGTGTCATTGTGTGTGTGTCGTGTGCGTGTGTGTCGTATGTGTGCGTTGTGTGTCGTGTGTGTGTGTGTCATTGTGTGTGTGTGTCATTGTGTGTGTGTGTGTGTGTGTGTGTGTGTGTCAGTGTGTGTGTGTGTGTGTGTGTGTGTGTGTCATTGTGTGTGTGTGTGTGTGTGTGTGTGTGTCATTGTGTGTGTGACGTATGTGTGTGTGTCATTGTGTGTGTGTGTGTGTGTGTGTGTGTGTCATTGTGTGTGTGACGTATGTGTGTGTGTGTGTCATTGTGTGTGTGTGTGTGTCATTGTGTGTGTGTGTCAGTGTGTGTGTCATTGTGTGTGTGACGTATGTGTGTGTGTGTCATTGTGTGTGTGTGTGTGTGTGTGTGTCATTGTGTGTGTGTGTGTGTCAGTGTGTGTGTGTGTGTCATTGTGTGTGTGACGTATGTGTGTGTGTGTCATTGTGTGTGTGTGTGTGTGTGTGTGTCATTGTGTGTGTGACGTGTGTGTGTGTGTCCGTGGGTACCTCATGTGTCGTGTATGTGTCGCGCGTGTGTGTGTGTGTGTGTGTGTCGTATGTGTGCGTTGTGTGTCGTGTGTGTGACGTATGTGTGTGTGACGTGTGTGTGAGTGTGTGTGTGTGTGTGTGTGTGTGTGTGTGTGTGTGTCATTGTGTGTGTGTGTGTGTGTGTGTGTGTGTGTGTGTCATTGTGTGTGTGTCGTGTGCGTGTGTGTCGTATGTGTGCGTTGTGTGTCGTGTGTGTGACGTGTGTGTGTGTGTGTCCGTGGGTACCTCATGTGTCGTGTATGTGTCGCGCGCGTGTGTGTGTGTGTGTGTGTGTGTGTGTGTGTGTCGTATGTGTGCGTTGTGTGTCGTGTGTGTGACGTATGTGTGTGTGACGTGTGTGTGAGTGTGTGTGTGTGTGTCATTGTGTGTGTGTCGTGTGCGTGTGTGTCGTATGTGTGCGTTGTGTGTCGTGTGTGTGACGTATGTGTGTGTGTGTCATTGTGTGTGTGACGTGTGTGTGTGTGTCCGTGGGTACCTCATGTGTCGTGTATGTGTCGCGCGTGTGTGTGTGTGTGTGTGTGTGTGTGTGTGTGTCGTATGTGTGCGTTGTGTGTCGTGTGTGTGACGTATGTGTGTGTGACGTGTGTGTGAGTGTGTGTGTGTGTGTGTGTGTGTGTGTGTGTGTGTGTGTCATTGTGTGTGTGTCGTGTGCGTGTGTGTCGTTGTGTGTACTTCCGTGGACAAAAAAATAGTGAGCCGTGTCTGGAACGCATGTATTTGTCTTTTGCACACAGAAACACATACATATGTACGTACACGCATATAGGTATGACAGATAGGCAGTCAGACATACCTACTTTGTGAAAACTGCAAGTTACTTGGTACTCATGGAGTACTACCATTAAGTATAGCCTGGCGTCCCACGGTTGTAAATGCGAGAGTAGCAACAGTAGAACCATGTGCCCTAATCCTGTGGCTTATTGTACAATCTTCCGCCCTCTATTATTCTTATACCATAACATTGTTCGGAAACTGTTAAGCCTCTATCTACTGCATAGTATTGCCTTTTAGTAAACAAACCTGTTACGGTTTTACAATATTATAACCGTATTTTGTGTTAATCTATTGCTACAACAGCTTCCTTTAGCGATAAAATGCAACTATCTGTAGCTATTTTTATCCCATAAAAGTATAAACTTGTTTTAATAATATTGTAGCGCTGTTTAATAAAAAGTCAAATACCTGCAACTGCAGTAAACTGTATCCCTACAATCATCTACACGTGCCACCATACATATTATTTTACGTGGCCCCTTCCCATCCTTTATCACAAGCACATTCTAATACTCTTGCCGGGATTGAAGCTCGCAAGGTTAAGCTTTGAATGGAAGGATAGTACATTTCCACTTACCTTGGCAAACACAGCTATTGAAATAACTTCCACTGAGGTGCCTGTAACAGAAAATTGTTGTAAAATAACTTATGGAATAAAGATTTAAGTCAAAGAGTATATTTTAATATTTTATAAAGTAAGCAATTGTCTATCTCTCATGATTTCTTAGTTATACAAAATGATACAGGAAGCAATCAAAATGCAGGGAACATTCACAGAACATTCAAGTTGCGATTAATGACATATCAATGTCAAACACTCATATATTATTCAAAATCTTTGTAGTAGTTTTTAAGAAAATAAAACATAATGAAACGCCAGGACAGGTTAGAATGGGGACCATTTTGTGAAAGTAAGATGCAATGTAATTTAGCTGTAAGATGCGAGGTCCCGAAGAGTTGTAGATTGTGGTAGCGATAAAACAGAATTGTGTTTTTGTGCTTTAGTTTTAGAAGAGAAATAAAGGGACAAGAAAAAAGTAACTGGAAAACGTCATTTATTACAGTGGTGTCAGAAGTGGAATGTCAATTTTTCACAATTAATTAATAGCAACATTAAATAGTGATATATAATAACTTAGTACCATTAATTGCAATAACAAAAGAATAGGAATGACAGAACAAAATGTTGAGGTATGTTCCATGACTTTATTCAACAATGTTACTGGCTTATAAATGTGCACGGTTTGAGTTAAGTTTGGTATTTTATTTTTATTCTTCTGGTTTTATATCATAATTTCTGTTTTTCTGTGTTATGCTTAACCTTGGATCATTTCTATTTTTTGTGTTGTTTGTACCTACATTACTTCTGATAACCTTGCTCAGTCCTTCTAGTGTCTTTCTTCAGTTCCACTGTCTTTCATGTGCCAATTACGACGGTTCAATCATTCGTGACGTTCGTTGAATATTTTTACGGTGACACACGCACGCACAGCTGTCTCACACTGACCGCCCTATGTCTGCAGCTCAACTATGATACACTGCTCTGTTGTTATATATTAGAGATGACGTTGCAGGACCTTTCTCGAGTTCCACACACACACACACACACACACACACACACACACACACACACACACACACACACACCGGAAATGACCGGGCTAGAAGTCTCACGAACGTTCTCGATACCCCTTTTTGTTTCCGCCGCCTCGATTTTTAAGAATCACGTACACACAGCATTCCTGCGAAGCAGCCCGGCCCCGTCCGTACCCCGTTGTGTGCCAAGCCCGACGTAACTATAATTAGCTGCTGTATGCATTAAAACAAAGAAATACTAACACATAAAAAGGAAGTAAAGACTCGGCCAATATTTAAATGATAAATTTGAACTATCAAGTATGACTTTATATACAATTAATGTAGTTCATACACATTCATGCAGTGAAGTACACAAAACACGCGGGCAGGTTAGACTGCCAACACTGAATGATAGTATGAACGGGAAGTAGATCAAATCAGTGTCATCGAAAAATTTACTTTACTTTTGTTAAATATAGTTTGGTGTGATTTTGCACCTATACCCAAGGAGTTAAACCTTTCAAGACGCAGAAATCGTTAATGGGTAGCTTGACAAAAGGACGTAATGTGCTTTGCACTTTCTCATCAAAGGGAAAAGGGAATACGACACCAAATAAGACAGAAAACAAAACCTAGGGGAAACTAAGAAGAAAGTCATAAGTACGTTTTATGTCTGTCTGGAACGAAAGTAGATTTCCGCATATAGCTTTGTGAGACAAAAGATCTTAATGAAATATGTATGGTCTAAGAGCAGAACTTATTGACGTGATGGGAAGAGAACCACAAGGCCATAAGGAATGGAATAAAGTAACAGTAAATGGATTTTGTAACCAGCTTTCCTTTTGCTTGCGGCCGCTTTTAAGAGAATGCATGATCTATGCTAATATTATAAAGGGATTAGCTGCTATGTTGATGTCTATGCACGTGGACGTACATTTGAATGTTGTGTGTGTATGTGCGTGCGCGCGCGCGCGTGATGCTTTCACAAATTATTCAGCTGATTCTAAAAGTTCGGCTATGAATGGGATCTCTGATCCTGGGGCGCCACCAATAAGAGGGCCGAAAACTGAAGGGGGTGATCAGAGTGCCAAACAGACTAGGTGCCTAGTATCAAAAGTCACCAAATCCATTTTTGTCCTAATTGAGTTATGCATCGTTTCTGATAGATTTCACCTCAAGGAATTCAATGCAGCCATAATATGACAACAAAACCCAACACATCTTATCAAAATACATAGTCAAATATGAGACTGAGTATCAATATCCGCCAAGTCCAGCACCTATAGTGAGACTTGTAGTGTCAAAGTCCACAAATACCTACCTTTCAGCCAATCAGCGCTTTCCCTGACTTCCCAGTGTGACACATGATGTCAAAGTCACTTTCCTAAAACTCCAAGCGTAATTTCTTCTTGTGTCTGTCATCACAATAATGAACACTGACTTTGAAGAGAAAACAGTAGTTACGTGTTTTTCGGATGGTGTGGTGGACAAAAAAATAATAAATGAATCAATGCATTAATGAATCAAATAATCAATGAGTGAATCAATTAATCAATGAACGCAGCAATGAACAAATGAATGAATAAGTAAATGAATCAACAAACAAATAAATCAAAAAGTAAGTGAGTGAGTGAGTGAGTGAGTGAGTGAGTGAGTGAGTGAGTGAGTGAGTGAGTGAGTGAGTGAGTGAGTGAGTGAGTGAGTGAGTAAGTAAGTAAATAAATAAATAAACAAATAAAAGAAAGATTGGATGTTGGCTTAGTTGAAGAAGGCCTCAAACACTATCCTTCAGCTGGAAGAGGATGAAATTATCCAATGCCGTGGAACAATATTCCAAATGGATAATATTCCTGATCAGGACTAGAAATCTGCAACTGAAAAAGACTTATTAAACCCAGGCAATGCCATTTTGGGTTTAACCCAAGGAAAAAGAAATGTGATTGAAGATGAAACTTCTTTTATCGAAATTCAGCTTTCAGGGCTAAGCTTGTCACTAAGGCCAATCTAAACATGACGCACATTAGACCATAAAATTTAAAGGGAGATGTACCTCTGCCAAGGTACATGATGTATCAAAGTAACTAACAGAACATTTTGGAGAAGAATTAAGGAACAAGCTTCTTCAATTTTATTCAACTTTAGAAAACCAAGAAGACCTAGTATGTCAGATTGAAGAAAATGATGAAGTAGCTCATGACGAAATACACAGGTTTAAATATACACACCTGGAGCTATTAACAGTGAAGTAAATTGATCCACAAATAACACAAAGTAATTAGAGACTCACACTTCACTATTATAGTGAATACACAGGTATTTAATAATGCTTCTTGATTTATGAGTCAATCGACATCTGCGTTTATTGCATAGTAAAACTAAGTTTTTAAATAACTGAATTCGTGAAAAAGTTATTTTATATTACACAGGTAATAAAACGTCTTTTAGTGATACATATAATTTCGAACCTTTCATTCTTCAGTTTCAGAAAACACTAAAACCCGATTTTGGTATGAAACGCTACCGCATTCACAAATTGATTTGTGAAATATTTAAAAAAAACAACAACATATTCTAGAAGTACTTTACATTCTAAAATTTCATCTTAAACGACTCCTTTAACATTAAAGTTAAATTACTTCGGATAATGGTTTATTCTGGGTAGTTTTTTCTAATTATCCAAAAAATTAGGTGAATGAATTTGACGGCGTGTGATGCTGAACTACTTCAAATGCAGGGAAACGAAGAGCAACAATTGATTGAGAAAGCAATAGTATGGCCCATACTTTAACGGCCTTCCTCATCTCATGCCTTTTAGAGTGCCAATTGGTCACGTGGACGATGTTGTCACGTCTTTTACTTCTGTCGCGGTTAGCTGTAACTCAAGCAGAATCTTCAACAATAGTCGGAATGCACAAGTGTAAAACACCTAGCAAAAGCAGATTCTTGTAGATCGAGAGGATCCTTTCTGTTTTATTTATGCCATTAGCAGCCGAAGAAGGTTGAGGGACAGGTTTACAACTTTTTGGAATGTGGTCGTTAAGGGATGGCCCCGGCCTACTATATAGAAACAGAAGAGGTATGAATTTCCGCAAACAACAATGCCCAAAGATGATCATGGTTATTCAGTGTTAACTATGTACCATCCAAAGTAATTCCAACTTTATTTGTAAAGATAAATGTTAAAGTCTAGTGGGAGTAAAACTTAGAATAGAAGTACTCTATAAACATCCTTTGCCACAGTTATACTTACGGTTACAACTACAACCATTTTATATTACCTATACACACAAGCTGTAGCCCATCAACTCTGCAAACATACAGTGGGCGGCAAAACACGCCTTTGAGTTTCAAATACACAATTTCATGTTCATGGTATTATTGTACGTTTGCGTGTGTCGATATGGGCTCTCGCCGGCAATGAACTAATAACCGCTAACCGCAATACCAGTCGCACGGCACCATCTGCATAGCTTAGCATAGTAATTGCCACATAACTTTTTTCAGGTGACTACAATAGCTACCAGCATTTCTCTGTGCCGTAAAGTTCTTTACCTCAGTAATAACATTAAGCTATCTAACAGAAATAGTTCGAAAAGCATACTGATAGGCGAGTTAGGTATTCCATTCATGTGGCACATGTATTTGTAATCAAGATTTTGCTGAAAACGCAGCGCCTGAGGTCCACTGAATAAAAGAGAAGATGAAAAACGCTTGCAGAAAAGCCCTTTTGTGTGTAGACGAAAAGTAATATTGTAGAAAAACGCAATTCAAGAATCCCACTTCTGACACCAATGTAACAAAGACGACAAAATCCGGTCCAGTTACTTTTGTATCACTTCATTTTTCTTCTAAACTTGTTTGCAAATACACAGTTCTCTTTTCGGCGTTAACAGTCTACAGTCTTCCGTAATACTGTAACTCACAACTGTTCTCCTCTTGTAACCTTGACTCGGTCGTTTCATTGCCTTCTTTACTTTCTTTGTCTCTCATACACTCTTTTCGGCGTTAAGTCTTCCGTAATACTGTAATCACAACTGTTCTCTTCTCGTAACCTTGACTCGGTCGTTTCACTGTCTTCTTTACTTTCTTTGTTTCTTATACACTAACTGACGGTACAATCACTCAACACTTGTTAAAATTTCTTCACTTCGATGGAATGTATCTTTCACATCGCAGTACCACTGGTAAAGCTGTGTGTGTGAGTGAGTGAGTGAGTGAGTGAGTGAGTGAATGAGTGAGTGAATGAGTTAATGAATGTGCAGTATTCAGACCGATTCATGTCTGTAACCGTAACTTACTCTCACTCGTTGCCCCGTCTACTCATATAGCGAAATGAGGTCACGCTGTCCATTCTGGAACTTCTTCAAACACGCCGACCGCCGGATGCCTCTAGAAGGTTCCAGCAATTCTTTGTCAATCGTTCATTGTTGTTAGTCACGTACACATAAATAGTCGCGTGAGGCAGCATGATCTTGAGCGTCTTTGCTTGCTCGCCGGCCTGGTATGTGGTGTGGAAGCTTAACTCGACCATCCCTTGCTGTGCGTCGCGCCCGGTGTCACACTATTATACCAGTACAACGTGACGTGATACCTGGGAGAAAGATATGAAGGAGCCTCAGCAGTCCTGCCAAACGCCACGGAAAAAGCGTTCCACACCATAAATTTCACCACCCTGCCGCAACATACCACCCTCCATTGTCTGGTCCTTCAACCCTGAACTCTGAAATGATACGGGCAGGAAATAATGGACAGGAGACTCGTGGAGAAGTAACCTAGCATTCGCCTACCGAACCGGGGAAGCAACGAAAATAGAGTGGGCGGTCCGACGGGAATCGAACCCGTAACGTTCCAAATAGGAGCCTTACAGATTACCACAGAGCCATCTCATTCGGTCAGAGTGCTTACATGGAAATATGGAAAATACGTCTTCAATATAAACACAAAATTATGTATCACACATCCGAACACCGCTGAAGCTCGACTCCTTGGTAGACCCTCGCCATAACGGTAATTAGAATCCTAATCATTGTGATCCTTTAGTTTGGGTTACATGTATTAATACGAAAAGTCTTGGTTTGCTGTTGATTCATCGGAAATATCTAGTTAGACCGTATTAACTATGTCATAAATCTAGATCCAGACAGACCCTGATTTTTTTTTCTCTACAAAATATTGCATTGAAATCTTGAAAGTGTGATTCTTTATGTCATTATGTTGAAACACAGTCATCACTAGATTTTTAGTCACCGGGACCGATAGAAATAGGTCATACAGTGAAGGGGCACACTTCGCGCACCGCCACCTACATAGAGCTATTGTAACTCCCTCCCACAGGAGGCCACAGGTCTTAGGCAGATCGGACACAGAGATGCACAGGTGTCTGTAAGAGAGGGTGATGAACGACCAGGCAGTCTTCTGGTGTCCAGATATATTTTATATCTATATTGCATAGGTTAATTAAATAATTTGTACTGGATACCGGTACATATATGTTGCCGCCGGCTTTCAGTGCCGATTTAGAAATTTAGAACCAGTATGATTATTTTAGGGTGGACTCAGCCTCGTTAGGAGCTATCCTAATAGAAAGGCAGCGTCCCTAAAACGTCAACTAGTCGCCTCACGGTCGAGGGAGTCGGCGTGCTGACCCCCACCACCCCCAACCTGTACTCCTCAGTGACCTTGGCTGCGGCTGGAGGACGCAACGGCCGGACGAATGAGGGTCACTTCTGTATAGAGGACATAAGTTGCCGCCGGCTCCCAGTGTAATTTAGTAATTTAGAAGTAGTAATTTGTAGTATTGTAGAGTAATTAGAAATTATTTACTTATTTTTTATTAATATTCAATAATTAATAAGTAAAAGCCAATAATAAAAATATATCCTTTTGTATCGTTATGTTTTATATTGTATGTGAAACATGTGTAATAAATTGCATATTTATGCTTTTGATCAAATTATTTATGTGTTGAGATATATTTATTTACTTTTATTTTTACATTTTGTAAATTATGAGTCTTGTGTAAATGTTAAGTGATATGTATGTTTTGTGTTAAGTGTTATTATGGCATTTGAATTTAATTAATTGTGTTTTGTTTAAAGTTTTTTTATTATAGTATTTTTATTCAGTAATAATTATATATTGTATATTTTATTTACTTTTCCTTTATCTAAATTGTTTATAACGTTTAATTTTTATTTTATTTTTACTGCATAATCTGTAAACGATAAATGCATGTGCTATAATTGTTGAAATAGTTAATAAATTTAAAAATTTGGAATATTGTCCATGGATTAAGAAATTAAGTGCCAGGGTTATATATACAGGGTATCTACCCACACACACTCTTTCCCTCAACTATCCACACAAATTGTCCAGCACCGCCAGACACCACCAAACATGAGAAGGAAATGGAATGAAAGCGGAATGAGAAATCAAAACCTTGTTAGAAAAGCAACAATCCCAGCTTTCGCCTTATCAACAATGAAGACACAAGGACAGAATGAACGATCAACGGAAACTGGAGCAGTACCTCCCGAATGCGGGTATCACAAGTTACCAAGGGGTCATCTTGCTCGGTCCCTGAGACCGATAGGATTGACTGCAGTGCTTTCGAGTTACTTGTCGTGTGTAAGGGACGCAGTAGGCAGGGATAACCTATTTATATAGCGTAATACCGTCAACATTTGTTTTTGGCATTTTAGATTACAAGCTTAATCATCACTCGTCGATTTGTGTCAGCATTTGACATTGGGGTCTCCTTCTTTCCTTCTTACTTGTCGTTCAGTGCCACACATAATAAGGGGCGGGGGGGGGGGGGGAGAGTTTTAACCAGTGGCGCAGCCTGATTATCAGACTTGGATATGTAGCCAAACGAATATAGTAAACTTTGTTACAATGTGTCCCAAATTAAACAGAACTGCGCTTAGGAATTGTCATCTTTTACCATTGTATCAAACAAATGGATAACACTGAATATGATTCAAAAGAGAATCTACTCTTTTGTCAAAGCTTACATCTGTAAAGCAGATAAACCTCTCTTCCTTTCCCCCAATATTTATGTAACGAACGGTACAGAGTTGCTCTTCCCTAACAATGTCAGGAGTGTAATACTGAGTGGAGGATCTGCTTTAATTACATATTGCTGTTTTGAGAAATTTTAATGTTTGGAAGCTGCTTGAGTGGAGTTTACCAATCACACAACAGTTTATTTTCATTTCCATTACTACAACGGCATGGAAACGAAGCTTTGTTTGCTACTGTAGTTCTGATTCATGTCGTGACGTCATGGATATAACTGCCCGTGTACAATAGCTTCGTCCCAGAATCCGCGTTTCATTTGCTGCAATATGAAGTAACCAAGTGCCCAAATACAAGTATGTTCAAATGTCCACAATTGAAGAGCACACATGCAAGAAACAAAACAAATCGCGAATTACTCCTTGTTCACGACTATAAATGCAATAACATGAGTGCCATTCTTAACTGAGATGTACAACAATGCATTACTAAAGCCACAATTTTTAGTACCGCATCGTGTGAAGGCGTGTTGGTTATGCCGTGAGTGTGTTCGCCCAGACAGAGGAATGAAACAGCCCCATGCACACGGTAAGGTGACTAAGAATTGTGGCTAACACATCAATGACTTGAATACAGCTACCTGTCGTGTGTAGGTCACCCAGTGGGCAGGAATAACATACAGGGTGGAAGGGAAGTCATTACATTAATTTAAACCAGTGGTAGATTTCGCTATTTGGAACATATCTTGTATCTCACGTATTTGTCTCTGATCACTTCCTACGGAGATATCTTAGTTTTGTCGAAAACAAGCTGAAAACACTCCAGAGTGTGTGGGTGTCACTTTCCCTAGCTTCGTCTTCGTCTTCGTCTTCGTCTTCGTCTTCTTCTTCGTCTTCTTCTTCTTCTTCCTGACAAGGTTTAGGCCTTTAGACCTGTTCCGAGGCTAAATAAATTGGTCGCTCCATCTTCTCCGTTGTCGTCCAATGTTTCTCCGTCCAGAAGGTCTGCCGTGGGTATCTCGAAGGGGACATCCTTAAAACATGGTCTTTCCACTCTTTCTGATATCGTTGAATCTCTTCAATTATATTTTCTTCCATAAGTTGTGCTCGTATATCAGTATTTCTCATTCTGTCCCATCTTGTTACTCCCAATAGTGGTCACAAAAATCTCATTTGGGCTGCCTCTAATCTGGATTTTTCCCTAGATCGTAGGACCCATGTTTCACAAGAGTACTTTAGTGCTGGTTTGGACACAATATTATGTAATCTTTGTTTGACTTCACTTTCCCTAGCTCAGTACATAAACAAACACCGTAATGGTGCGTGTTGAAAACAAACCCATATTCTGCCTTGTCCATCCGTGTTTACTGCAACAGTGTAGGCCAATCACAAGCGTTAACTCCCAAAATATTACCAGAAAGCGACCAGTTACATCCACAAGCCAGGTCAGTTCTCTCACCAACCTCAACGCAACATTGTCAACTTACTTCACGTCTGAAAGAGCTGTTCGGAATATTCCTTCACGTCTTCTAAGTGATTAATTATTTCGAAATCCTGTGTGATGTTCCGTAATTACTACCGAAGGTAAGTCAGGGAGTGGAGTAGAGTGTGGAGTTTAAGGGCTCGTCGACAGCTGGGTCATTTGGGCCAGGTAAGTCAGAAATAAGTTACTCTACGCATCTTACAAGTAACAAACTGTTACCTTAGTACATTCTTGTGGAATTACACATCCAATTTGGATCACAAACTATTTATTTTTTCGAAATCGGCTGATCAAAGAACAAAACACCACTCGACATTTTTGCTTGTAATGCTTCTGTGAAGCACATATTAGAAGGAATGTAATGCCTTCCTTTCCACCTGTGTTTATATACTGTGCCATAGTCAACGTTTGTTTTGGACACCTTAGGCTGTGAGCCTAGTTATCATTCGTCGATTTATGTTAGCATTTGATATTGGCGTCTCCCTCTATCCTTCTCCCTTTTTCGTTCAGTGCTACACATAATGGCGGAGGGTGGAGAGTTTTAACCGCAAAAATTTAAACAAAAAAACACACCGCAAATCCAAACATATAGTTTATTCACAAAATTGAAAGGGCCTAGAAGCACATAAGTGTAACAAATGTGGGAGAGTTGCAGCCTCATACTCCGGGATGTGCAGAAATCATGCTTCAGTGATATTTTCCGTTCTGATTAGCCTTGTTAGATGGAACGTCAAAAGGACTACGCATAAAACGTCAGTACCAGAGAGGGCATAGAGTTTGTGAAACAGCACGGATGGTTCTGAAACATTTTAAATCAAATATAACACACAATGACTGCAGGAAGTATATCGCGGAGGCTGACAATAAAAGAGAACTGTTGTAGATTTATTCAAATGTGAATAAAATGATGTTACAAAACCTGATCACATGTGCGTAAATGAAAGGAATACATCAGTTTGAAAATAGCGCTGGATTACAAAAATATAAACTGAAATCATCAGGGCACCTGATTATGCAACTAGGGATATCATTTTCGGAAAAGGGGAATTAGAATGCTTTTAATACATTTTTTCGAATCAAAGAGGATATTGAGGTTGTTAACCTTCAACTTTTCTGCATTCGGCTCCCTCTGGCTAATTAGTATGTGTCATTTATAAACCAGGTATGCAAAAGGAGAATTATAATCAAGCTCATCACAAAGGTACATTTGTAGGATTTGTACTAGCAATTCGTAGTAAAGGCTCATTGCAACGTGTTTAGAGAGTCGTGAATGTATACATCATAGGCTTTTGCTAAAATTCTTCTTTTCATGAAAGTCATTGGCAGATAACGAAATGCTAGCGTATAATGTAATGTGGCAAAATGGCAGAAGTCCAGTGCAGTTAATTTTCTGTCACTTTATTCTCCTCCAAAAACGTTTGCACGTTTTAGTGACGTTAACACAGACTGCAATCCTTGGTGATATAAAAACACACAGCTGTTGTCTTCTCGTAAACTTAACACACAATTGCTCTCTCTCTCTCTCTCTCTGTGCCATAAAAACTAATTCTGACGATACGACACTCAACACTCATTAACTGCTTCGCTATCTTACTTTACGACGCGCCGGTTCTCTAACAACGACTGTACGTGCACACACAGACACATACATACACACGCGCGCGCACACACACGCACGCACACACATACATACACACACAGCTGTCTTGTTCCCCAACCACTGACTGCTGCAACGACTCATGTCTGTAGCTAACTAAAGCCTCACTCCTCTCGTCGCCTCGCTTCTTTATACATAGCGAGAATAACGTAACACGGATCTTTCTTGGACTTCACCTTTTCTGGAACTTTACAAAAACGGCGACGCCCGGACATTTCTCACATAATCTCGAAAACTCCGTTTGGTTCTGCCGCTCTGACCCTTGTCACGTGTTTGCTCGCTTGTGGTATGGCGTAGCTTGACCTTGAGCGCCTTTGATGCGTGCCGCACCTGGTATGTGGTGTGAGGCAGTTTGATGTCGACCTCCTTTGTTGTGCACCACAGCCGGGGTCACAGTAACTTAACTTTAAACACCATTTAACGAAGCTTCTAAAAGCCAGCACATACCGAACGGTTAGATTAGGTTAGGTCAGGTTAGAGTTACACTATATACATAACAAGCTCCATCATTTCATAAAGAACCACGGCGGAGCATAATTTCTAATTCGAAATGTTTAGTTCTGCTGGGCTTGTATGCTGTGGTCTAGAAGGCATGGTAGATACCAACGTGAAAGCCTAAATACATATATAATTTCTAATATTTTCAGCATAAGCTGCCTTTTCATGCTCTGCCTAGCATCGCGAAATAGCGGTTTCCATCAAAAGTCTGGCACGGAATGCGCCCGAGACCGATCCCATCAATCGGGGCGCGGATTTTAAACTTCAGGTTCGACTCTGCACCTGGCAGCGGACCAGGTAGGATCTACCTGCGAGCGCTCCAGAAACCGGTTCTTTGCAATGGCAAAGAGGAAACCGCGCAGCACAGCACCGGCTCCTGCCGGGACTGCTCCAGCATCGGCCGATACCAGCGCTACTGATACACACACCTGCGCATCTAGGGAGATCTCTGCAGCAACTTCCGCCACACGCAATAGCAGTGCTGTGGAAGCGGCGGTGGCAGCGCCGCTCCCAGAGATTGCCACGGATCCACCGCCGTCCCCGCCGAGGATACTGGAAAGCTCCGGCAACGCGCCTGTTTGCAGAGACAACGCCGCTACCAACCTTCCACCGCAGTCAGCGCCACTGTTGTCCCAACCGGGCCGCAGCGTTGTTGTATACGGAGTTCCTAGAGACCTCCCAGCACGCTACATACTCTCCGCCGCACAGCACGAGTGGCCCTCAGCAATGAGGGCCACTCGCATCATCACTCGAAGAGGACCTTCAAGTCTCATGCGACTTGTCTTCGCAGACACACGCGACCGCGAATCTGCTCTGAGCACGGGACTGCCCTTGTTAGGGCGGTGCCTGCGCGCAGAGCCAAGCCGAGCGGAACGCCAGATTCCCTGCCGCCGCTGCTGTGCCTACGGTCATGACAGCACCCACTGCGCCGCTACTCCACGGTGCCACTACTGTGGCGCGCCGAACTTCACGAGCGCTTGCACAGCGCATGACCTACGCCACCGACGCCGGTACTGCGCCTCCTGTGGTGGCTTCGGGCACTATACGGGACAGGCACAGTGCCCTTTGTATCCCCGGCGCGGGCATACACGCACTCCTGCAAGTTCCAGCGCAGATCCACGGCCCTACTCACGAACAGCTCCTTATGCTTCAGAAGCATCACCACCAGTCGTCGCCGACGCATCGCCTCAACACATACAGAACGTAGCAGCCCCAGCACCAGCCGTCGCAGATAGCTTCTTGCGAGACGCCGTTCAGGACCTCCACTCAGAGGTCCTGAATATTGGATCACGCTTGGAGGCTATCACCGAAAGTAATGCCTCGGAGACAGGCTCCAACCTCACCGAGCTGCTACAACGTCACGACCACACCATTAATAGCACCCTGTCATCGATCGAGAAGCATCTTGCAGAGTTCATCCAGATTTTCACTTCCACCTACGAAGACTTCATCACCAGACTCCGAGAACACGCTGAAACCATACAACACAACACCCAGGCCACCAACGACGCAGTCCCGGAACTAAAACAACAGCTTCGCAGCATTGACACAACTGTCCAAGACATTCTCCCTCAGCTTCAGCTCTCCAGCAACGACGCTCAGCGACGATTGCACTCTCTTCACTCATCTATTACTTCGCTCCACAAACAACAGGAAGCGACACACGCCAGTCTCACTACATTGCTGGCCAACCCTCCTAGCCTACAGACGCTACCCTCAGTGTCTCAGATCTCCAGGGAACTGAGGGAAGCAGCAGAACAAGCACCACTGCGCCTTGCCATGGCTCGCAACAGACGGCAGAACCAACATTAAACAGATGATTAAAATTACTCTCAAGTCCCTCCCCTATCTTCACCCTTAACCCCACGGTCATGGTCAGTGCCTCGTGTAATGGCCATGCCCTGGACCTTACCTTTTCCCGCTCCCGCTATGTGCGGCAGCTTGCATCTTAACCTTTACTAACGGAGGTGCTGACGCGGTACTCCAACATCCCCTCCTCTGAATCCTTCCAACTTATCACCCATGAACACCACAAAACAAAACAAAAAAAAAAAAAAAAAAAAATCCTGGGTATAGGGCCAGTGCTTACTGAGCGTCATGAGGAGTTGCGATAGGTAGCGATCCTGATCAAGAAAAATAGCTTTCTGACTGGTTGGATGACCGCCCAGTTCTGCTGCGGCAGTCGGGTTGGCAGCCTTAGGCCTGTCAGAGCCGTACCGGCACAGGAGGGGAAGAGTCTAGTATAAATCTTACACATAAAGTGCATTTTATTTTCACAAATTTAATGCATGTTGCTCCTTCATAACCATAAAATTTGTTGGTGCGAGTTTACGACGAACCTTGAGGGCTGTTAGAGGGCGTCAAACCCAGTAACGTTTGCGTAGAAAAAAAGGCACTTGACGATGAACCTGTATGGTTACATCTGTGGGACTAAATCAAAATAGTTATTACCTTTCCATTACTAGGAAATATGACCAAAAGCGATTTGTAGTTTAACGCAACTTTTTCTTTCTTGAAATATCAGCAGTGGGAAAAACAAACCCAGTCCTTCGTGAGAACTATTATGACATATAAATCCTGTCCAAGGAGGACAGTTCTGTTTAAGGTAAATTGGTAGCTAAGCCATAAGCAATTGGCAAAAATTAAGGTCACATTAACTTCGGCATACTATGAATACTATTAGTCACAGATGTATCTACTTGTTAAATATGTACAGAATGCTTCCTTAAATCTCACTGACTTTTTTAAACAAAAATACTTTAACAAAATGTATTTTTCTTAAAAATTCAATGAGATGTACATGCATAGGTGCATTTTTTCTCTTCTCATACTTGTCAGAATACATAGAAATTTTACTCACATAAGTGGTAGAAGGCTCCCTTTCAGAAATTAATTAATTACATTGATTATTATGATGTCAGGGAGACGTTCACCAGTTTTATATACTTTTTCTTCTTCTTTTTTCTTGGGGGGAGTGGTCGGAGGATAAAGTAGTGGAACTCTAAATGTGTCTAACATAGTGCAATGCATCTACTAGCAAAGCTTTGTCATGAGTCTGGGAACATACACTGAAAATTTCATACCTCTATCTAAAATAATTTTCCTAGAGAATGTACCAACAGCTTGCAAAATGTAGTTTTGAGAAATTGGGTATAAGGTTAACAACTAGCGAATATTGCAAGAACCATTGCTAGAAATCTCCTGGTCTATTTGAATCCTGTGTTAGGGCATCCATATCCTTTCTTTTTCGGCTTCTTTTCTTCATTCTTGCCCCCTTTCATTCCCAGGGTGCCTTAAACAAATTAATTATAACCCTCTTTAAACTATTTCAAAGCACTGTAATAGTCTGTTTGTTAACGACCTTATCAATTGACAGGATCATATCAGGCTGTCAGTGTGCCTCAATTCTTTTACAGGCCAGTAAACTTACTGACATGAGGCACACTTAAAACCCATTCGTCTGGATCGGGTTTGAACCTGCGACCTTGTGATCACTAGGCACCACTGATGCATTCCCTTCCTGAGATATAACCTCTGATAGTGAGCACAGTTAAAACGGTTCTTAAACTAAAGCTCTGATCTAAAAGTGAGAGACATTCAAGGTCATTGACAAGTATTGTTCAAATATGAAATGCTAATTCAAATATGCTACCAAGCTCAAGTAAAATGTTTTCCCAAATTAGACTTATAGACGAGGAACATGTTAACTTACTTAACCCATTAGTTCCCACAAGTACCATTTGGTATCAGTGTGTCTAATGTGCATTCAGAAGCCTACATTGTTGTGCGACATCTCATAAAGAGATGTTACAGTTATAATTTTGTTCATTGTCGGTTGGAGCACACACTATGACAATCTGTTTGCGCTTCTAACAACTAGAGTGGGTTTTAGAGCTTTATATCGTGTTGCGGTGTGCAAGAACTTTGCCGTCAGATGGCCGTAAAGAATTTGCATACTTATCTAATAATTGTTATAATCTTACTATCTACAATTATATTAGAAATAGACTTACTTATGATATGAATGCAAGTAAAATGAAATCAATAATATACTGATTGTACAGTAAGGCCCAAAACTTTGCGATTCCATAATGTATCACTGTATTTATGTTAGCAAATTTAAAACATCTCTACAATGTGTAGCCTTCTTCTTGGCTGCTTCATTATACCTATGTGGAGCTTTATCATTATCAGAAGCCTTGGATATATATTACAAGAAGATGTTTTTTTAATTACAAGAAGATGGTGGTAACATAGGTTGAAGATATACAGGATGTTTAAAAAAGTGTCCGATATTGCAAAGAGTTGGGATTGGTCAAAACTGGAAGAAGTATTCCTAAAAATATATGTCCGGAAACAAATAAGTGTTGCGATATGAGCCATTTTACAAAAATGTTCAACGTATCCACATTTTTTTATGGATTTGACACACCAGTGTCTTTAAATGTCCCCATAGCCAGAAATCCAATGGACTGAGATCCGGTGAACGCGGAGGCCATGCTACTGTACCTCATCGATCAATCCATCGTCCATTAAATGTTTGGTTTAAGTATCAGGATCACTTTAGTCCCAATATGTGGGTGTGAATTGTGGGTAACAGACTCCTAGGAACATACATTTTACCGAACAGATTAACACGCGCTGTGTATCATTGATTCCTATGCGATGAGTTACCTACCCGTGGAAGAGTTGTGCTTGTGGAAAGACGACGCACGTGGTTTATGCATGATGGGGCGGCACCCCATTTTGTACGCCTCGTGCGACATTACTTAAAACAAACATTTAATGGACGATGGTTTGCTCGAGGAGGTCCACTAACATGACCTCTCCGATCGCCAGTCTTCAAACCGTTAGGTTTCTGGCTATAAGAACATTTAAGACATTGGTGTATGCCAAACCTATCGGGTGAGGGTTCGTCGCTAAAGTTCGTCACTATAGATTTCAAATGCGATTTTCATTTTCACTGGCTCACAGTTTAGTCTCTTGCAAGAAATTTTGCTTCAGAGAGGTCGTAAGTTGACTGTGCTGAAATGAATTCGATATATCGAGCTAAAACGCCGCGAATCTGACACGCGTTTTGCTTGTAAACAGAGAAGTGCATTCAGTGTTCTGTAATTCTGCAGCCTTGCGAGGTTATTTCAGTGTTCCAGTTACATATTAGGCATTGTTTAGGTATTTAATAGGTTTTAAGTTATCCATTAGTTTGTAGTTAAGTAGTAATAAGCAGATATGTTATGAGTTTGATGTACGAATTAGTGAAAGTGCATAGTGTAGAGGTTAGCTAAGAACAATACAGCTCTAAATTTTATGAACAATGGGAAGGTGAAAGGAAATACTTCACATTAAGAAGCGACCAAACAAACTTAAAATTCCCCAAAACTGCTACTGAGGCCAAAAAGAAAGCAACAGAGGGTCCCACATATGGTGCTGGGGAATTTTAAGTTAATTGGATTTAAGTGAAGTACCAAAACGTATTGTTAGATTTTAAAATCCATTATTCTGAATTTTTCAGCATTTTTCACTATTCATTATGCTCCTTCGACCCTGGTTTATAACTTATTAGCTTGCAATTTTCAGGAGAGCTTCAGAGATTAAAGTATTAAAATGTTTCATGCACTAGATAAAAATATTAAACAATTGATCTAAAAGTTCATATTTTTCATAACTCATACTGAAAAAAATGAAAAATCAATAACTTGTATACAAAACATTTTCTCTCTTAAACTAACCAAATCTATGCAATAACTGTATGACAATTTCTTCATACTGAGCTCAAATTCAGAACTTAGAAGAGATGCAATAAACTGTAGGGTCAAAGGGTAATTTCATATTAGCACATCAGAAAGTTATTTATTATTAACAAATGTATTAATAATTTATAAACGGTTTGACATAGAACATCGAAATTTTGTGTACACATATTTTATGCTCTGAGTGTGTGGAAAAAATTCAAAGCAATCAGAAGAAAACTATGGAGTTTTTAATTTTCATACATACATTGCCTTAAGTGGTACACCATGTGCTTTTGCATTAGAGCAAGCCATTAGCAGAAAAAAGAGCTTAACATTACAAGGTGAAAGGCAATGCCTAGTAATTGATCACAACTACTTGAGAAACTTGTCGCACTATGGTTGCCATCCAGCACTCTTCCATACATTATATGCTTTAGCTTTTGAGCACTGCCTAATCTGTAAAGGCATGAATAGCAGCTTGCATATAAATCATCTGTTCCACTGCAGGAGGCCCCAAAATCATAATGAACAGCTTACTGTATGCTACTGGAATGCAAGGAGGCAAAAGTAACTTCTCTGGATAAGAAGTACTTTAGCTTTACCTTCTATACCAGTGTTCATGGAGTAATTCATTTGCACAAGGCTCCAAAACTACAATCCAATGACGGCATAAAGAATTACTGTGAATTTACAACATGAAAGGATTCAAAACAATTTATGTGTTTATGGTTCCGAAAATATTTGTCTTTAGAAAATTTAGTACACTAATATCATTTTTAGGCAGGTGGCACTAAAAGTGAGCTAAAAGGAGCCACTCATACTGGAAATTGATTATGACCAGGGCCCAGGTTGTGATGACATAAAAATCCTTGAAAATGGCTTCAAATGTTGCAAAGTGACAATAATTATAGAAGGTGGCCTACACCTCAAGTTCATTTAACTTATTGTAATTAGTACACAGAAAGTGGTCGAGCGGGATGGCTCAGGTGGTCTGGGTCGGGTTTGAACCCGCGAACTTGGGATCAGTTTGCCAGCATCTAACCAACTGAGCCACGATAAGTGTTAATTATTCACCTATTTTCGCATCGTTAGCATTATTTAGGGGAGGAAAGGCGGACCCGTTCCGCCTTACTGCACAAATCAATTTGAATAGCATTAACATGGAAGTCGGCGGACTGCCAGTCGCCACTTGGAAGAGACAACCCGTATTTGGAACAGTAAACAAATAGGTGCTTAAGCGATTTGCCAGCTATACCGGAAAGGTACGAGCAAAATAACGGAGGAAGATTATTAAAGCAGAGCAACAACTCGGTGAAATGAATGGTAGTTCTCAGCAATAATTACAAATACAATAAACGGGTTAGTGGAAATATTCATTACACTCATTAACGTGCTGGGTTGATATTTTGTAATCTAGCTAGTTCTGTCTAGCACGGTAGGGACTCCGGCACGTCAGCTGATGCCTTACTGTGCGTATTACATCGGGAAAAAAGGATGAGATAAAAGTACCCTACAAGGGGCCAGAATATATCACAGGCGGAACTACAACTACGGCGGGTCCCTAACATGTGCAGGAAAGTTCTTCCACCAGGTCGCTACAGAGAGCCCGCAACTAGCCAGTCAGGTCCGGCTGATCAATCAGTCCCCCTGGAAAGGTGGCCGGCCGACCACAGCGCCTGTCCTGAGCCGAGCACCGCATATCCAGAGTGCAAGCAATCCAGCCCTCCGGCGACCCCGCTGACTCATACATCCTAGAAAGACCGGAGAGAGAGAGAGAGAGAGAGAGAGAGAGAGAGAGAGAGAGAGAGAGAGAGAATGAAATGAAAGAAAGTGAAACGGCATTCGCCTGAGCAACCCGGGAAAACCCTCGCAAATCCAGGATCAGAAAGGTTGTCCGAGGGAATCGAACTTGCGACTCCCCAACATGGCCGATAGAGTTACTCCTGGAGCCATCCCGCTCGGTTTCCAAGAGAGTAGATAAATTATGTTGTTAAATGTAATGCAATATGTGAAGGAGCAAGCCATTATCTAACTCTCAAGTAGTGTAATTTAGGAAGGAATTGAATTTTAACGGAGATAACCTACTAAAGACTTGCTTGTACTTGTGTGTAAGGAAACGTTGATTCAAACACTCCGGCTTGTATAGACATGCTTCCACCCTCCAAGGCAGATCTGACTTGCTTCACTTTTATATATTGTTCTTAAAAATCTACTTTTTTCTCCTTTAATCATATCTGGTCCTATTCTTTGCCGCTTTTCTTGCGCTCCTCCTATTCATTTGGGTAACAAAAGAATATCGCGTCATTGTTCCTAATGAATTAACTTGGTGAGACAATGGGAACACGGGCAGGGAGGTGCGCTTGGCGATAGCATACCACTCAATGAGCCGCAACTTGCCTAATTATTTCGTAAAGGCAAGAGCACAAAAGATATTAAAGATCATATTAAGAATTGGTAGATGAAAAGGAAGAGAAATGGTGGTTAAACGAGACTGAAAAGAACAAATGGAATTCAGCCAATGTCTGAGGCAATTTGAAGCACTAATCTTTCTGCGAGTTACTCTCAGTATGCTAAAGATCTCATTGCTGTCATTTACCAACTTCATATTTCAACAGGTATCACAGTGGGTTTCGGTAAAGATTCAATTTTTGAATTATTCTCCTATATGAAAGCATGAAGCTTTATGTCGTTTGCGTTACCTCGATATCTATCATAATTATCATAGCTTAATTATTAAAATATGGGAACGACTAAGTACAATTTCGTACAGCCAATTACAGTGGCACTAGTGGAGGAATGAAAGTTTCAGGAGTTAAACAAATATTTCACTGGTCTGGAAAGTACTATAAAGTGTGCTACACTAATTACTAAAGGGACACCGGGAGTGAAATTTGAAAGTTCCACATTTCTTGATAGATTTTTCTGAAATTTTTACTGTGTTTGTATTTATATGGGAATAGGAGGTACACCAAATTTCATTAAAATTGGATAATTCATTTATAATATATAAATTATTTTATGAATTTAATAGGCACATTTTCAAAATAGAGTTCGCGTCTATTGACTTTTCAAAATTCATTTATATTGGCAGAACTGATACTCTAAAATATGGGTAACAATTGTATGAAGAGATGTTTCAAATACGTTTGCTGATTATGCTGTACATATTTTTTTAATAACAAAGAAAACTTAATCTTAAAAATTATTGATTTTTTTCATACAAAAAAAATGTTTTTGGAATTCATGTTAAAGATAACATCAATATTGAAGCATAGTTTTGTTTAGCTGCTATTCATGAATACTTTTGGAAATTGTTATTGAATTTGAAGCAAAACTCAGGCGCGACCTTCTTTTGGAATGTGCAGAAATGTAGTTTTGAGAAAAACAGGCTTTTATATAGGTACATCCTGTGTACGTTAAGGGAAGAGCGCTATTTGAAAGGGCCGTAATGATCACATGGAGTGGGGGATATGAAAAATGTTAGCTGATCCAAATGTACCGGTGTTCCAGGAACATTTTAAGGTAAACAAACAATTTTCGACTTTTTGACAATTTTGACCAAAATTTCACTCCCAGTGTCCCTTAAGAGATGATGACACTAAAGCATATAATGAAGTGTAGCTCTACAGTCATATGGAGAAAATGTAAGAATTGAAAAACTGGAATGTGTGGGTCATGTCCAGAAGAGGATGTGTTGTCAACTAAGAAAACTGAAGGTTTCTTTGGGGGAAAAGTTTTTAGTGAAGGAAAGACAGTTGGTAGAAGGCATAGACTCACAGAGCTCACAGGCTGCAGAGGTATTATGGTCTTGCAATAAGACAATATCTAGAAAATTTAGAAAAAAATTAAAACATCGCCAAGGGCAGTTTACTTCCACACATTGTCGACAAATGACAACCCCAATCATGGTTTGTGTCCAGCTGGTGCAGACAGTTGGTGTAAATACAACAGAGGTTTGGTCACAGGAGATAAATATAACCATCCTCAAAGTTTGCCACTTGCCATAATGGAAGAAATAAAACCAGTATTTGGGGCTAGATGTTTCAGCTTTGGAGCTCATTTCCCGTAACCTCAAATTCTCCTCACATAAGGAACATTTTCTCAGTCGTTAATTAATATTTGATCTGAAATTTTAGGAGTTGTTTGTGCTGATGTTTTACATACACTGAAACAAGTGTCTTGAAAATAGTTAACATTTGGTAGAATTTTTAATAAATGAGCTCTAAAATATGGGCGAAATATGTCCAAAGAAAATACATATTTCTCAAAGATTATCCAACTCTTATTGTTTCAGGATTATAATGGTTTTACTCCTACAAACTGTGAAGATGCCATCTTTCTATGGTGTATAGCTACTTAGAAAATGTTGCTTATGGAACACAATTTAACATTGTTAGCAGAGGCCATTCCGTAAGCCCTTAAGGGGATGCTTAGGTAAATTTCTAAATTATTTTAATATGTATCCAAACTTTCCGAAATGTGCCTTGTAGTATCTTCATCTGGTATCTGGAACGCCCAAGCCTTTTCTGTGATATACTTTCTCACAAGTTAGAGAACTTCTTAGATGGCTATTCCTGTTTTTTTCTTCTTTTTTTTCCCCCTTAATTAATTATTTATTTTATTTTAAGTTTCACTCCTCGTAAGTCATATCGGAAGATGAATGGACACAATGGGCGACATCATACTGAAATGACCCCGGGATCTATAGAGGTAGGGAGGAAAGGTATAAAGGGTATAAGGTATAAGGTGTAAAAACGTATATCGCAGGGGTGGGTGAACAACAAGCCAGCACACGCTCGTCGCTTCTCCTACACATGTTATTTTCACCCTCCACTGACCAAGGCAAGCAGAATCAGACCTGATAGTGAGAGGCGGATGGTGCGGAGTATATATAGCTGTACAAACAATTCAATGGGAGGACGAATATTTTTGTGTTCGAGATGAACACAATAAACTTAAGTGCTTGATTTGTAAGACTGGTAGGTGCAGATTTATACCATTTCCCTGGCTTACGTTCCGTGTTTACGATAAATGTTATTCTCCTACAAAATACAACGAACTTTCAAAGCAATTGTACGACACATTCTCTTCACAATTTGAAGACCTAAAACATTTGAAACCAAAATCCAACTATTTTGCACTTTTAAAGTGTCCATGTGGCTTTACACAAGCTACAAAATATGAAGCTACTTGCATTGCAGAATTCCACGACCGTAAAATGTTTTGAGAAAGAAGGGTTGGAATAATTTAGGTGTCTGCCCTGCTGTGAGTATCCAAGATTACGTTTGTGTGCACCTAGTTTAATGGCAGTCTTTGGCTCCGCTTATATCTGCGATCAAACATTTTCAACAATTAACCACATTAAAAGTGAGTATAGCAGCAAGATAAGTGAAAATCACCTTGCTTATCTTTTGAGACTGTGCACTTTATCTTTTGCACCAAATATTGAAAACCTTCTGGGACATAAGTCGTGCCAAAAAAGTATCCCCAGAAGCATCGTGGGTTAATCAGGAGTAGAATGTCAGTGTGTAAGCCTTTGATTTCCTGTACGTAAGAGTGACGTCACAGTGCCGCTCAGTAACTCAGTAACCACAGATAAATGCGTCATTCTGTCCCAGCGTTTGGATGGAGATGATTTTAATCTTCCCTAACCTGGCTGCGGTTGAGCACCTCTGCTATATCGAGATCTGACATGAAATACATGTTTTGACTACCCGAATTGGAAAGAAGGGTATTTAAAATAAGATCTGTATGTGTTTAACTGTGAAAAGTTCCTGAAAAACAATAAGTCCGATTAACACCTAAGTTGGGATTTAAGTTCAGTACATGTATATTCTAAGTATGCGACACTCAGAGTTTCAAGAAATCCAGTTCACCCCAACTATTCTTTACATGGAACATTGTGCAATTTTTTAGTGTCACCAAATGGCCTCAACGATTTTAATTAAAATAACGGATGTTTAAGACACAACAAAATGTACGTATATCCCGCATTTTGAGAAAAAGATTGCAATTTTCTCTTCGTTCGGAAGAAATTTTGAGTGAAGGAGTGAGTCAAAGAGTAAGTGAAGGGGTTGAAGGAGTGAATAAAAGAGTTAAGAAGTGAGTGAAAGGGTTAAGAAGTGAGTAAAAGAGTGAAGGAGTAAGTGAAAGAGTGAATGAGTGAGTGAAAGAGTGATTGAAGGAGTGAGTGAAAGAGTAAGAGAGAGTGATCGAGTGAAAGAATGAGTGAAAGAGTGAGAGAGAGTGAAAGAGTGAGTGAAACCGTGAGTGAGTGAATGGAGTGAAGGAGTGAATGAAGGAGTGAATGAGTGAGTGAAAGAGAGAGTGAGCGAGCGAAAGAATGAAGGAGTGAGTAAAACCGTGAGTAAGTGAATGAAGGAGTGAGTGAAAGAGTGAGAGAATGATCGAGTGAAAGAGTGAGTGAAAGAGTGAGAGAGTGAGCGAGTGAATGAGTGAGTGAAACCGTGAGTGAGTGAATGAAGGAGTGAAGGAGTGAGTGAAAGAGAGAGTGAGCGAGTGAAAGAGAGAGTGAAAGAGAGTGAAAGAGTGAGTTAAAATGTGAGTGAGCTAAAGACTAAGTGAAAGAGTGAGTGAATGTAATTTAAGGTCAAGGTCATTTGGGCAGAGAAATTTTGTATGACTGGTAATCGTTACGGTACATATTCACGATGGGAACAACAGTCTATATTTTAGCCAGAAGCTTTTAAGATTTTTTGCTCGGTTGACATAACATACTGGAAATATTTATACTACTAATACTTTAAAATACGTTTTGGGTAACCATAAGAAAATTCAAAACTGAAAATGTCACTTTTTTTTTTTTTTTTTTTTTTTTTTTTTTTTTTTTTAAATTCTGTAGCTTCTGTAAAAAGTAGTATTCAGGCTTTAATCCACCAATTTGTCTTTCTGAATGTGTGCAGTGATTTGAACCTTAACCATACCAAGTAATCCGGCTGTTAAGAAATGTATTAATCTTGAAATTAAAAAAATTCTTTTTACCAACTGAATTTTTGTTTAAATGGCTACTGAGTTTTCGTGACTAATGCTAAGACTATAGCTGTTGGTTCACATTATGCCCTGTGAGCATTTGTTGAACAATTTAACTTCGAGAAATACTGAAAAGAAATTTCTATTATGCATGTGCCCAGGGTAACCTGATTCTGCATAATGTTCAAGTAAACACACTTTTGGTAACAATTAGCGTGCAAACTATGTATTTCTGCAAACCAGAAGGTCAGGGCTATGCTATGATGCAAAAATAAAAAGGTGGAACATTTTGAAAAGAAAATATCGCCATTTCCAACGTGAAGATGTACCGCAAGAGATAGACAAATGCGTACAGCACAAGAAACGTAGATCTCTTTAAACCGCATAACTTATGATACACCAATCTTTTTTTGTGGCACTATCCATTTCCAAGATGTACGTTATTATCAATCTGGTTTGTGATAAATTTGTCGTTTTTAAGTAGGTGCGGCTATTCAGTTGTGTTGACGATATTAAGCAAAGAATATGGAATTTTTAGGCCAGTATACTGGGTATCCCAAAAAACACCGACATGCTTAGTATGTTGTGCGGGATGGCAAACTGATCGGTCTTCAGGCAGGAAACTCTGTCTAGAAATGCACGGTTTGAACGCTGGAGAGCGTCGAAGTTTGAGAACGAGCGGTGGTGACAATTTGTTTACATTCGTCTTTGTATATTAATACGGAAGGTATGAGCATAATAAAATTCCTGCGCATGTGCTAAATTCCTCCATAGAGTCCTTGGTGCACATCCTATTGCGTTACTTGTGTAGTTTCCAGTGCAGTAACGTTTTTTAACAGCAGTGCGACACGTACCAGTACACAGCTGCGGAAATGGCCGACTTGACCTCCAGCACACTTTGATGTAAATGTGCGGAATCACCTCAAAGTCGCATGTTCAAATGGATCGACTGGAAAAGGTGGACCAGTTCCATGGCCAGCACGTTTGACAGATCTGACACCTCTCAACTATTTTCTATGGAGTTGTATGTTATGACACTCCTGTAACGTCAGTGGAGGACCTTATTGTTAGAGTCCACGGAGCGATTGAAAATCTTCAATGACAATCGCACTTATTGGGTCATGTGCATGTGGCTCATCACCGCCGATATAGGCTCTGCAATGACCTAGGAGGCACACAGTTCGAAGCCCTTTTGTAATGTAGACAGCTCCATGTTAGGTTTATTGATGAAATGTGAACGTACACCCATCTCATGCTTCGATGTGCTGATTCGCTACTGCGTCCAAACCGTGCACTTCTGGACAGGGGTTCGTATTTGAAAACCGATCAGATTGCCGTCCCACACAACATACTAAGCATTATAGGATAATTTGGGGTATCCTGTATACCCGCTCACCCTTAAACAGCTGATTATAGGCTGGATTTCCACTTTCCCTCTTGTACCCGCAATGAAACGTCCAATGAAACTACTTCTGCAAACGTTTAACCCGATTAACTTAGAGATAGAAAAATAAGTTTTCCTAAAAATAGTTTGTAGAGCTATGTAAAAATAAACAGTATCTAGTGGGTGACTAAAATCATATGAAAGTAAGACATAGGATATATGTATAATGTCTTGTCTTGTGCTGTTGATTTCTTTCTTTTATTATTCCTTATTCTTTGATTACAGAACATAAAATGTTACATTCTAACTGTTCTAATTACACAAATACAACTTTAGTCTAATATAATAATAAAGTAAAACAAGTATAATTAATTATAGCCATATTTCCCACAATATACAATTTATTCCTCCCTTTTTGGAGTTGCTTATTTCTATTACTTTCTTTGATATTTCACATTTTGTGTTATATATAATGGGGAAGTTTATTATGACCACTGAATACCTTTACCCCTCATTAACCTTTACCATTTTCTGTATTTACTCATACTTCTTTTTGCAATTTTAGGCTATTTTTTCCTATATATTTTCCTGCTTTCTCCATATATTCACCTAATCTTGAACTAAACATGTTCCTAATTTTTAACTCTAATGGAAAATCTTTCAGGGTTTTTTGGGTAGTAAATTCTCTCCTTTTTTACTTTCTCTACTGGTAAGTAGGGGAAGTATTGCATTCCACCCAAAAATTCGATGTCGAGATTTCACCGGAAATATATGTTTAGAGGACCCCTGAATCCAAAAAAAAAGCATTTTTAGAAAAAGGTCCGTGTGTGTGTCTGTATGTCAGTCTGTGGACAGTATAACTCAAAAACGAAAAGTCGGTTAAAAACCAATGTTTGCATTTAAGTTTAATGTCTTTCAAGGATGCGACACGAAGATTTTGAAGAAAATAGCCCCAACCTAAACTACTCTTTACATGGAAAATTTTTCGAAAATTTTGATTTTCTTGAAAATGGCTCTAACGATTTTGATTAAAATGCCATATGTTTGAGATATTATGATGAAAAATGAAATGTATATCTTGAATTTTCCGGCTATAGCCCCTGCAGTCGTATTTACTCTGGACGACTTTTACATAACTGGTAAACCGTTAGAGATGGACCAAATCGTACTCTACAAAACATGTAGATCTTGCTAAAATACACAATTTATGCCTTAATAAATTTTCTTGTAGGGTGAACAATTTCGGAGATATTCCTTGTTATGTGTGTGAGTTTCGGAAAACTTAACTTCGGAAAACTTCCGTGAAATGGATCATCGTTGTTCATCTTTTTATGTTAAGTGTGCAAAGACAACAGAATCTCAAAGCTTTAAAACACTTGACTATCGCACAAAGCCTACTGTATTCTAACATTCCCCTTGCACCTACAAGGAAATAAGCAATAAGATAATTTGTACAAATGTGTATCCTAACTAACACGAAGAAGATATAGGAATAAGAGTTTGTAAGAATGGTTAGTACAAGAGTAAAGTCATGTGAGTGCAGCAGATCAGATTTCTTTCCTTTTTTTTTTTTTTTTTTTTTTTTAAATTCAGGTGCCTCTAAACATATTTCCGGTGAAAATTCATGGAATTTTTGGGTGGAATACAACACTTTCTCTACTTACTGGTAGAGTAGGTAAAAATGTAGAGCTCATTAAAATACACAATTTATGTCCAAGCGAATTTTTTGTGGAGTTCCGTTTCGGAGATATTCCTTATTTGTGAGAGTTTTGGAATACTTAAACCTTACTCAAATGAAAGATCTTTTCTAATTATTATATCTCAGCCCTACAAAGAGAAAGGAATTCTAAAGCTCTCTCGGACGAAAATAAACCCTATAACTTGTGTGTGCTTAGTGGGAGGTACTAACCTGAAAACATGCTATTCTTAATAAGTAAATTTATAAGTCCACAAATGAAGCAAATATTGATGTAATATTGCTCGTTAAACTGTCCTCAATTACCAGTACAAATATCTATTTATATTACAACTAACAACCTGTATGTTGTACTTTACTTATGCAACTCGAAGAAAATCTGCAGTTGAACCAGTTAAGTCTGAAGTATTTAAATATTTTGTGCTAAACCATAAAAATCAGTTACCCGTACAAAATATTTAATAATAGTTAAATTTTCTAATTTTATAATAAAATTAAATATACTGAAAATACCATTTATTTTAACCATACCTTACAAACCTTTCTTACTTTTCAGCCAAAAACTTGAGACGTTTCTTCGGAAATATTGGTTTTGAGATTTTCGAATAATAAATAAATTATAAATAATATATTAACAGTTTAGGAAAATGTGTGCCTGCGTGTGGACGAAGTGACAGGGATTCCAAGGGTGAGTGAGGGATAGTGTGTGAGTGTCATACAGATATATAGATACAGATAGAGAGATAGATATAGAGAGATATCTAGAGAAGGAAGGATACATCCCTCTGTATATACACAGAGAGAGATGGGGAAGGAATATATAGAGAGATGGGGAGTGTGATGGGGAAAGGGACTGGGAAAGTGATGAAACGAGAGAGGGGAGAGATGCAGAGATCTGGAGAGAGGGATGGGGCGAGACGGAGAGCGATGAGGAGAGATAGAAAGATAGAGATCGAGCGGAACAGGGAAGGCGGGAGAAGGGGTGACGATGACTGGTTGAGCGTGAGGGAGCGTGGCCGAGGCACAGGTCGAGGGGTCGAGAGCGAGTGAGAGGTGTCGAGCGCAAGTGAGAGGGGTCGAGGGCAAGTGAGAGGGGTCGAGAGCGAGTGAGAGGGGTCGAGGGCAAGTGAGAGGGGTCGAGGGCATGTGAGAGGGGTCGTGAGCGAGTGGGAGGGGTCGAGGGCAAGTGAGAGGGTTCGAGGGCAAGTGAGAGGGGTCGAGGGCAAGTGAGAGGGGTCGTGAGCGAGTGAGAGGGGTCCTGCGCAAGTGAGAGGGGTCGAGAGCGAGTGAGAGGGGGCCGAGGGTAAGTGAGAAGGACCGAGCGCAAGTAAGAGGGGTCGAGGACAAGTGAGAGGGGTCGAGGGCAAGTGACAGGTGTCGAGTGCAAGTGAGAGGGGTCGAGAGCGAGTGAGAGGGGTCGAGGGCAAGTGAGAGAGGCCAAAAGCGAGTGAGATGGGTCAAGGGCAAGTGAGAGGGTTCAGGGGCGGGAGTGAGAGGGTGATAGAGCTGGAGTGAGGTAGAGGCAAGGGAGTGACATCTGGAGTGACATCAAGAGTGACATCGAGAGTGACATCGAGTGACATCGAGAGTGACAGCGGGAGTGACATCGAGATTGAACCGGGAGTGACATCTAGAGTGACATCGGGAGTGACATCGAGAGTGACATCGAGAGTGATATCGAGAGTGACATCGAGAGTGACATCGAGAGTGACATCGAGAGTGACATCGAGAGTGACATCGAGAGTGACATCGGGAGTGACATCGGGATTGACATCGGGAGTGACATCGGGAGTGACATCGGGAGTGACATCGAGAGTGACATCGAGAGTGACATAGAGAGTGACATCGATAGTGACTTCGGGAGTGACATCGAGAGTGACATCGGGAGTGACTTCGGGAGTGACATCGGGAGTGACAACGGGAGTGACATCGGGAGTGACATCGGGAGTGACATCGGGAGTGACATCGGAAGTGACATCGGGAGTGACATCGGGAGTGACATCGAGAGTGACATCGGGAGTGACATCGGGAGTGACATCGAGAGTGACATCGAGAGTGACATCGATAGTGACATCGGGAGTGACACCGGGAGTGACATCGGGAGTGACATAGGAAGTGACATCGGGAGTGACATCGAGTGACATCGGGAGTGACATCGGGAGTGACATCGGGAGTGACATCGAGTGACATCGAGAGTGACATCGAGAATGACATCGAGAGTGACATCGAGAGTGACATCGATAGTGACATCGGGAGTGACATCGGGAGTGACATCGGGAGTGACTTTGGGAGTGACATCGGGAGTGACATCGGGAGTGACATCGGGAGTGACATCGGGAGTGACATCGGAAGTGACATCGGGAGTGACATCGGGAGTGACATCGGGAGTGACATCGAGAGTGACATCGAGAGTGACATCGAGTGTGACATCGAGAGTGACATCGTGACATCGAGACATCGAGTGACATCGAGAGTGACGTGAGTGACTTCGAGATTGACATTGGGAGTGACATCGGGAGTGACATCGGGAGTGACATCGGGAGTGACATCGGGAGTGACAGCGGGAGTGACATCGAGAGTGACATCGAGAGTAACGTGAGTGACTTCGAGATTGACATTAGGAGTGACATAGGTAGTGACATCGGGAGTGACATCGAGAGTGACATCGAGAGTGACATCGAGAGTGACACCGAGAGTGACATCGAGAGTGACACCGAGAGTGACATCGAGAGTGACATCGAGTGTGACATTGAGAGTGACATCGAGAGTGACATCGTGACATCGAGAGTGACGTGAGTGACTTCGAGACTGACATCGAGAGTGACATCGGTAGTGACATCGAGAGTGACACTGAGGGTGACACCGAGGGTGACACCGAGTGATATCGAGAGTGACATCGAGAGTGACATCGAGAGTGACATCGAGAGTGACATCGAGAGTGACATTGAGACATCGAGAGTGTCATCGAGAGTGACATTGGTAGTGACATCGAGAGTGACATCGGGAGTGACATTGGGAGTGACATCGAGAGTGACATTGTGTGCTGCATCGGGTACGACACCGGGTACGACATCGGGTACGACACCGGGTACGACATCGGGTACGGCACCGGGTACGACACCGGGTACGACATCGGGTACGACACCGGGTACGACATCGGGTACGACACCGGGTACGACACCGGGTACGACACCGGGTACGACATCGGGTACGACATCGGGTACGACACCGGGTACGACATCGGTTACGACACCGGGTACGACATCGGGTACGACACCGGGTACGACGCCGGGTACGACACCGGGCACGGCACCGGGTACGACACCGGGTACGACACCGCATGGTGACACCGGGGGTAGGGACCTTGTTGATCTCGGGAGCGACTTCGTGACTGGTCTCGCGGAAGGGACTGCTGGAGCGATGAGCCAAGGCTGAGAGGCTGCGAGGGCGAAGTTGAGAGAGGGCACTGATGTCGGAGGTGGGATTCGTCGAATTGCCGTTTTGCTACATTGCTGTCAGGAATAGTATATGGATGTCAACATGGAAGAGATGAAGGAATTACTAGCCTACTAGCCCAAATCAAGAACCTGAAACCGGGAATGGAAAAAATGGAGGACGAATGGAAAACGTACACTAGGTTATGGAAGAAATGAAATGTATACTGATAAGATGGGAAACGAAGAAACAGGGAATTCCGCTATAAGAGAAGATAGAGGTGAAGATAAGGAGTGTAAAGGAAGAAGTGCAGACAAAAATGAATTCTGGAATGGGAAATATGACTGAAGTGATCGATAAGAGGATGGGGCTATTGGCCAAGATAGACAGGGAACTGGTTAGCGAGAAGGAAGACGCGGAACAACTTGACGGGAAGGTGGAACTCCTCTGTTAGCGCGTGGACGTCGTGGAGGACGTCGGGGAATGTTTTAGCACCCTAGAAGGAAGAGTCGACGGCATCATTAAAGGAGCTAGAAGCCAGAGGTGGGCGGAATAGTACGGATTGGCCGAGGGGACAGTTACGTCCGCATTGGAGAGTGTACGATACGATGAAGTCTACGAGCTAGCGAGGAACAAATAAGTACCAACTTAGCCTGGGTCACGGAAGTACCGATGGAGCCGTCCAAACAGGTGACGCTGAGTGCCGTGAATAGAAGACTGGTGGACATCGTGGACGGCAAGATACAGGGGAAGCCGTGCCGAGTACTAATGGGCACGAGCGCAGCCTTGACCGTGATTGGATCGTATGTGGCGGTGGACATGCCTAAGAGGGACTAGATCGACCCTACAAGATAGTGGCGGCATCGGGTGACACCTTACCTGTGGAGGAGGATGCCTGGCTGGAGTTGACCTTGGGGGAGAGCGTTATGGGTCTGTACATGTTCGTCGCGAGGAAGTGAAACTGGGACTGCATGCCCTCAGGAGCCAAGAGGAGGGTCCTGCAAGTCGGACAAGACGAGTTAATGCCCCGGAGACCCAGCACGTATCTCATGGTCGGCAGGATGATCCTGGAGGTGGTTGTGGTTGGACCCGCCAGGAGCAAGGTGACTGAGAAGGTACTCCAGGGAGATCGGCGGTCATGAAACCTTGTGGATCGTTTTCGCGATGGGAGCAGGATGACATGCCAACGCATATGTGTGAAGGGCAACCGGAGAAAGTGGGGTGCAGTGCTATAGAGTGGGACGTGGCCAACGCTCAGATACCTCCCAATCACTATATAAGGTCTTCGCAACCAGGGGCCGCTGCTTAACAATAAAATAGCTCCATAGCTCCTTAGCTACATAACGAGGCTGAGTGCATCCCGGAACAGGTCTCCCGCTTGGTAAGCAGCAGCGCTAGCTAAATAAAACGTATATCTTAAATTTCTTGGGAATAGTTTCCAAAGTCCTCTTCATTTTGACTTACTTTTGTATAAATGATAAACTGTAAGACAAAGACAAAATTTTACTATGCAAAAGATCTAGGTGTATCTGTTATTGGTTTGAATTTTCCTATACTTATAGGAAATGTGAAGTTGTTATTCAGTTTGTTTATTCGTTTTTTCCCTGGTAATGCAAAGAGAATGACATTTCAAAGTCCTCACATAGCAAATTAGGTCTTAAAATATTTCACTACCTACAATGAAGTGTGTAATAAAAGCATTTCAACAAATTTTGTCTCGATTAACATTAAATACACAGAACAATAAACGTTCGTAATAAAAGTTTATACTGTTACAATTTATACAAAGAGTGAGTAGAGAAAATTGTGTAATCAAATTCTTTACGGTAATTAAAGAATTTCAGTCATCTGTAGCTTTAGCCTAATACATCCTTCAAAAAATATGTAAATATGTAATGAACATTTATCTCTTATATAGAAAAATAAGTATTTGTAAACATCTGATGTGTTACACTCACATGACTTTCTCTACTCTTGTACTATTCCTACAAACTCTTATTCCTATATATTCATGTTAGTTAATATAAACATTTGTACAAATTATCTTATCACTAATCTCCTTGTAGGTGCAAGGGGAATATTACAATACAGTAGCCTTTGAGCGATAGTCAAATGTTTCAAAGCTGTCGCTGTATGAAAGCTTTAAAATTCCGTTCTCTTTGTACGGACAAGAGAAGGTGAATAACGAAGTTCATTTGAGAAAAGTTTAAGTATTACAAAACCCGCACAAATAAATAGGAATATCTCCGAAATGGTTCACTTCACAAAAAAAGCATTTTGGTTTAACTTAAGTATTGAAACAGAACGAAATCTCAAAGCTTTGAAAGATTTGATGGTCGGTCAAAGCCAACTGTATTCCCATATTCCCCTCGTACCTTTAAGGAAATACGCAATAAGATAATTTCTGCAAATGTTTATCTCAACTAACGCGAAGAAGACACAGAAATGAGATTTTGTAAGAATTGTTAGTACAAAAGTAGAGAAAGTCATGTGAATGTAACACACCAGATTTTTCCATAATGTAGCGTTAATTTTCACAAAATCTACCACATTTCGTGCAGCTCTGCCCCTTTCTATCCCATGCATACCCCATTCTGGCCTGTTTATTGCTTACTTTCTCTCTCCCCATTACATTTTTAAGAATCTATGATCTATTGATGACCTTTTTTCATTAAAAGCACTTACAAGTTCTTGCTATTCGATACCCTCTAGCCTTGTTCTAGTTTCCCTAGAGAAACCCCTACTTTTATTGTTTCTTTCTGGCTCTTTCTTCCAATATTATCTGTATTTTGTGTATCCAAGTTGCTTTTTCCCCATTTTCTCCTGTACAACACTGGTTTAATATATTAATTTCCTCCAACAAATTTATTCCAAACCAGTATTTAACTGCTCTTTCGACCGCTTTATCTTTCGCTTCTACTCTCTCTTCTGTCTGTGTTACTCCATTTGGGGAGCTCCTTGTTAACCCCAACATTATTTTACAAAACTTGTCTTCCCAAACTTTTTCCAGCCCCCACATTTCTGCTGCATAGAGCATCCTTGCTCCTACCACTGAGCTATATGTCCTTTCTATCCACGTAATTTTCATTTCTGGTATTTTTTGACACATGCTCCAATTGATTGCTTCCCAATTGCCAATATATTTTCCTTCTGTCCACCACAATTCCCTACACTGTTTAGCCTGACCCTTAGACAGTCAATTTTCCTCACTACTTCCAACACTGTTTCCTCTCAAAACCATGTTTCAGTCTTGCTTAGTTCATATCCTTTCTTGAAGATCATAATTTTTTATTTCTGTTTATTTATTTCCAAACCCCAAACTTTACGGTATTTTTCAATAGCTTTACTTAGCCCTACAACTAGAATGGAACCCGCCACTAGTTCATCTGCAAACAGTAGCCCTGGCAACAGTTGGTTTAAAAGAATATTTTTGTATTAACTATTCGGTTCTTGGACGCAATTGTGTTGCAGAAATATTGAAAGACAAGAGAAGCCAAACTCAACAAAACCGGTTTTGATGAAAGAAAGGTGCCGGATATGGGAATTCCTCTGTGGTGCACACTCACGGCTTGAATTTGTAATAAATTTGTTACTTTTTAAAGCGCTGTAATTATTCAATGGTTTCTGGCGATGTCGTGGAACGAGTGTGGAATTTCCAGACCACTACATAGCCAACCACTGACTTTCAAATGTCTCACTATCGATTCTGTTTCCTTTGTCCCTTTTGGTTCCGTAACGGAATGTATAATGGAACTATTTCAGCAAGGTTTCTATATCGATTAGCCTGAAGTAGATAGAAATGTAACCTTTCGCAAGAATAGTTTGCAGAATTATATAAAAATAAACAGTAGTGAGGAAAGAAAATCATTTGAATGTAACATGTGTTTACTTTCTGTACTACGTAGAAGTATTGTATTCGACCCAAAAATAGGATGTCGAGAATTCATAGAAAATATATGTTTTAAGGACCCTTAATGAAAAAAGACCAAGCATTTTCATAAAAAAGTCCGTGTGTGCGCGCGCGTGTGTGTATGTCTCTATGTGTCTGTGCTGTGAACAGCATAACTCAAAAACGAAAAGTCACTTAGTAACCAAAGTTGGTATTTAAGTTTAATATATTTTAATAATGCGACACAAGGATTTTTAAGAAAATTCTTCCACCTTAAACTACCCTTTACGTGGAAATCTTTTAGAAAATTGTGATTTCCTCAAAAATAGCTCTAAGATTTTCCCATATGTTTAAGATACTTTTATGGAAAATGAAATGTATATTTTGAGTTTTCTGTCTATAGCCCATGCAGTCCTGTTTATTCTTGATGAGATTTGTATAACCGGCAAACTGTAAGAGATAGACCAAATCTTACTATACAAAAAATGAAAATCTCGTTAAAACACACAAGTTACGTCCAAATGTATTTTTTGTGGAGTGAACCACTTCGGAGATGTTCCTTGCAATTTGGACGAGTTTTGCAATACTTAAATTTTTCTCAAATGAAAAGTCGTCCACTCTTTTATCTCTTGGCCGTGCAAACAGATACGGAATTTCAAAGCCTTCATATAGCGAACCGGCTTTAAAAGATCTATCACTCAAAGCCTACTGTATTCCCATATTCCCCTTGTACCTACAAGGAAATAAACAATAAGATAAATTCTGCGAATGTTTATCTCGACTAACATGGACAAGATGGAGGAATAAGAATAGTTAGTACAAGAGTAGAGAAAGTCATGTGAGTGCAACAGACATTTTTCTATAATGTCTTGTATTATATTAACAACACAAAAATTATTTCGGCGGATTTCGTGTCGTTTTCTGGGGTCTTTTGAGGCGTGCTCTTTACCTCACCTATCACAGAGCGTGGTGACTTGATAACAGCAATAAGGGGAAAAGAGGGGAGGTTGATGCCTTTGCTTTTTCAGAAATGATCCAGTGATGCATATTTAGAATCTCTCTCTGTCTGTCTGTGTCTGTCTGTGTCTGTCTGTGTCTGTCTGTGTCTGTCTGTGTCTGTCTGTGTCTGTGTCTGTCTGTGTCTGTGTCTGTCTGTGTCTGTCTGTGTCTGTCTGTGTCTGTCTGTGTCTGTCTGTGTCTGTCTGTGTCTGTCTGTGTCTGTCTGTGTCTGTCTGTGTCTGTCTGTGTCTGTCTGTGTCTGTCTGTGTCTGTCTGTCTGTGTCTGTCTGTGTCTGTCTGTGTCTGTCTGTGTCTGTCTGTGTCTGTCTGTGTCTGTCTGTGTCTGTCTGTGTCTGTCTGTGTCTGTCTGTGTCTGTCTGTGTCTGTCTGTGTCTGTCTGTGTCTGTGTCTGTCTGTGTCTGTCTGTGTCTGTCTGTGTCTGTCTGTGTCTGTGTCTGTCTGTGTCTGTCTGTGTCTGTCTGTGTCTGTCTGTGTCTGTCTGTGTCTGTCTGTGTCTGTCTGTGTCTGTCTGTGTCTGTCTGTCTGTCTCTCTCTCTCACACACAGACACACACACACACACACACACACACACACACACACACACACACACACACACACACACTTGTCATATATGCATGCTGGCAAGGAAAGCTTGTATTACATAGCTGCTTAAAACCCAAGGTTGAAACCAAAAGGAAACAGCAATATTAAGTAGAACTATAGAAATATTTCTCATATGTGTTTATGTATAGTGACTTATGACTTATGTGATATGTTAGAATAAAGATTTCCATGTCTAAATTAATTCCGTTTTTTGTTATAATTGACAAACCATATTTATAAACTAGGGATAAGTGTATTTACGTATATGGTTTACATTAGTATGACAGACATTCAGTTTTATGTTCACCGAGTAAAGAGAACGGAATCTTCAAGCTTTAAAAGATTTGATTATTGCTCAAAGCCTACTATATTCCCATATTCCTCTTGTACCCACAAGGAAATAAACCATACGATAATTTCTGCAAATGTTTATCTCTACTAACACGTATAAGATATAGGAATAAGAGTGTGTAAGAATGGTTAATACAAGAGTAGAGAATGTCATGTGAGTGCAACACATCAGATTTTTAAAAAGTGTGATGGAATTGATCAAAAGCGCGAACATTCTGTGGATCTTGATCACGCCACGGTTGCATTGTACTGGTTCTGTATAACGATAGGAGGTTTGGACTGCACTGTAGGATGTGTTGCACCTATAGGACCTTCTCCACTCGTGTACAAACTATTCTTAAAGACGCTTACTCCTCTATCTATTTCATGTTAATCGAGATAAAAAATTGGAGACCTTATTACTAATTTTCTTGTAGATGCCAGTGGAATATGTAGGCCTTTAGCGCTGGCCGTTTTAAAGCTAGTTGCTATTTGATGCCTTCAACATTACTACATTGTCTTTGCATGGCCAGGAAATAATAAACATGACACCATCGCTGAGTAACCTGTGCACTGCGTATTTTGTAATATCACCAAATAATATCACGATTTTAGCTAACAGGGGCAATTACTTTCATCGTTTTCACTACAAAGGATTTCCTAAGATTAAAGCTGGTTCGTTTTTTACAAGACATTATGAAAAGTCTTAGAACGTAAAGGTAAAGGGTTATTAGGAACAGCTGAAAACGGTGTTATGATAAATAATAAGTAAAAATTAAACTCAAAATGAAAAAGTCTTACGTATTTTGTTGAATGGTAATTCCTCAAAGTCCAATACTCTAGTCCAATACTAATTGCCTTAGTACGTATTTTTACATTCATAATGGAATGTAACCAAAACTTTCAATGTTATATCTTGCGAAAACCGTCTTCAAGTGTTTCCATCCTGGTAACAAGAAAAGGAAAAAAATTACAATTAAATAAACGGACAAGAGCTTGAAACTAGAAAGTGATAACAAGCAATATTTCGGAAATGGTAAATTCTACAAAGAAAGTTAATATGAAATAAATGCTGTGTTTGAACATGATCTACCCTTTTTGTACTGTAAGATTTCGTCTATCTCTTACGATTTACCAATTACGCAAAAGTAATCAAGGATAAGCAGCACTACTTGTGCTATAGCCAGTGATTTAAAAATATAAATTTAGTTTGCCATAAAAATATCTTAAACATTTGACGTTTTAGTCAAAATCGTTAGAGCCATTCTTGAGAAAATCGAAATTTTTTTATATAAAAGGTAGTTTAAGTGGAGGAATTCACTTCAGAACCTTTGTGTCGCATTCGTGCAAGATATTAAACTTAAATGCAACTTTGGTTTTTAACCTACCTTTCATTTTTGAGTTATCCTCTTCACAGGACACACACACACACACACACACACACACACACACACACACACACACACACACAAACACACACACGCAACACACATACATACACATACATACACACAACACACACACATCCACACACATACACACACACGCCCACACACACGGACCTTTTTCTAAAAATGCTATTTTTGGTTTCAGGGGGCCTCAAAACATTTCCGGCGAAATTTCAACATTGGATTTTTGTGTAGAACACCATACTGTTTAATATACATAGTAGAGAAAGTAAAAATACACTAGAATTTCGACAAATTTACAATAAAATTGAACCCGGGATCTCAGGTTCATCACGTATCTGATTGGACTCTGTATAAAAGGCTGACGTTTGTTATATCTGTTTCAGAAGTTGCCTTCCCAGGATGTCCATCACAGGTTTAAACCCGCGGCATTCCACCTCAAATAACAAGTTGGTGGAATGGGAACAGGAATCTGCGAGTGGAGTGTCTAGTGCACAAGAATTCCCATATCCTGCACCTTTCTTTCATCATAACCGGTTTCGCTGAGTTTGGCGCTTCCGGAACACTTGTTTTCCCTAATAGCTTTGAATATTTCTGCGTAACGCCAGGATCACTGCCGCCTCAACCACCATGCTGGATTCAGTCACCTCACTATACTCCTTCAGTCACTGTTACTCGGAAACCTCGTTACACTGGGCGCAAGGCTTCTGTCAAACCAGCTACCGAGCCTAGGAATTCTTTATGTTGTCTGGTTGTGTTTCCAAAGAGAGCAGTAAATTGTGCTTATTTTATATTTGTGATATTTATAACTATGGCTGCCATGCTTTGAAACCCCACTGTTAAGCTATTACATACAGCAGCAGTCGGCAAATTTGTAATCCGGTGGCACGAATGGTGACGTCACGGAACGCAACCCGGCATGTAAATGACGAATCGTTTGAAGGAGAGCTGTCAAATTTGCAGTGGCGGCATAAAGGAACTTCTCTAACACACGTTTGATTGCATACTTGCTTAACACATACACACACATCAACAGGGCTTCAACATTTAGTTTTCATTAACTTATTCTTTACTTCTTCTGTAGCATTATACTTTCGCATACATCAAACGTTAATTCACTAGTACTGGCGTACATAGGTTTTTATCTGTCAATCACGATGTGCATAATTTTAGATTTTACAATCTTCAGCTTAGTAAACAATTGCTCACATGCTCACAAGACGAAAATCTTCCCATATCAAGTTCTCTAAATAAATCTAAACCAGTTTTATTTTCTAATTATGATTTTATACAATGACCTTTAAGGTTCAGGCTTCTCCAGCTTCAGTGAATATTTAAACTTTGTGATCATACAGAAATTCCTCAAATATCTCCCCGATGTACATATTGCAACGTACAACAAAGGACAGTAGGGGCCAAGTTACCTCACACCACATACCAGGCGCGACGCGTATCAAAGGCGCTCAAGGTCAAGCTGCCCACACCACTCACGCCAGCAATCACGTGACACTCAGAGCGGCAGAATCAAAAGGGGTTTTCGAGATTATTCGTGAAGTGCCCGGTGGCCGGCCTATTTGTGGAAGTTCCAGAAAAGGTGAAGTTCGAGAAAGGTCTATGTTACGTCATCCACGCTATAGAAGGAGGAGAGGTAAGGAGGGAAGTTAGTAATTAGTTTCAGACATGAGTCGTCGCAGCAGGCAGTTTATGTGAGAGAGAAAGAGAGAGAGAGAGAGCTTAGTTTGTACGTAGTCGTGAGAGAACGGGCGCGACGTGAAGGAAGATAGCGAAGCGTTTAATGAGTGTTGAGTGATCGTATCGTCGGAGTTAGTTTCTGTGAGACAGAGATATAAGTGAAAGACAGAATATTGAGTGTCAAGGTTAGGACAAGAATAGTTGTGAGTTGTAATATCTGAAGGACTGAAGACTGTGTTAACGTCAGTGAAAGAACATGCAACACGTACATTCACTTAAAGGAAAATAAAGTAAAGGGAGAAAAGGTAATTGGACTGGACTTGGCGTTTTTGTCACAATATAACATACAGCTGGGACCGCCTTCTTACATCACATTAGACTCTGATTAAACGAAACACGTGTAACAGTAGTTACACCGAAAGCCAACTGAAGACTAAAGCTTATAATAGGAAGTAAAGTTTAAACCTAACCGGGAGCTTATAACTCCTTTATTATGCCGGACCTAAGTGTAGCTGCTAAAGAACGCATCTGAAAAGTGAACCAAAATTCTTTGTGTAATACCTTCTTTTCGTTTTCCATCTTCCTGCAGGTGACTGAGTGAAACTTGCTGTGGGATATAATTTCCCCTTTCAGAACATATTGCTTGGAATGCTATAACAGAAATCAATATGCATTATGATATTCGGAATGGAATATCCTCGTACAATAATTTGTCAGGGAACAATGCCATTGTTTTATTGCACTGCCTTCGAGGGACTCTTTTTTATGAGCAGTCTATTGGAGAAATGGCAAAGACAATTTTCATTAATATTAGTTAGTAATACCTCGATAATCGCTACGTCCTATGTAGTTCAATATTGAAAACTTTGTGAATGGCTCTCTTCGTGCGAATATATGCATGTCACGCCTCCAGCATTTATTTTTTCAGCGCCATTGATTCAGCTAGCTAGCCAGCCATCTAGCATTCTTGCTTCCCGTTGTGTTTTCTCTTCTGTTTTCTGATCCTATATACATGAGAGAAACATCTCTAATATCTCTGTGCCCGTGGAAAAAAAAAAAACTGTTTTCCAAGTTTATTTTTATTTATTGTATTTGTGTAATCGGGTGTTCGTTAGCCACTCTCAGTTCGTCTTTACAAATTAACCCCTTCAGTGTTCTTCCCCGCGTATGTAATATAACAGTGGTCGGCAACATATTTTCCCCAGGCAAAATAATGGATGATTACAATATACAGCGCCTTCAGAAGTTTAAGACCACTAGCTTATTTCACACAAGACATTCTTGGCTTTTTAATTGTATTACAAATATCACTGTGATTTATAATAAATAACCTTGTCTCTTAGGCGTCTATACAGGATGTCCCAAAAAACACCGACAACACTTAGTATGTTGTACGGGATGGCACACCGATCGGTTTTAAAATAAGAACCCCCTGTCCGGAAATGCACGGTTTGGACGCTGTAACGCATCCAAGTTTGAAAACAAACGGTTGTAAGAAGTTAACTTTCGTTTTGGTATCTTAATACGGAAGATATTCAACCGTTTAGCCATCTGTGTATTGTGGATAAACGATCTGAGCATAACAACATTCCTGTGCATGCGCTAAATTCCTCCATAGAGTCCTTGGTGCACATCCTACTGCATTACTTGTGTAGTTTTCAGTACAGTAACGTTTGGCAACGGCGCGATATGTACCAGTACACAGCTGCTGAAATGGCCAACTTGAGCATACTTTGATGTAAATGTGCGGGATCACCTCAACATCGCATATCCAAATGACTGGATTGGTAAAGATGGGCCAGTTCCATGGCCAGCACGGTCGCCAGATCTGGCACCTCGCGACTATTATGTGTGGAGTTGTATGAAGAGTATGTGCATAACACTCCTGTAACGTCAGCGGAGGACCTGATGGCACGAGGCTCACCACCGCCGATATAGTCTCTGCAATGACGAAGGACGTACACGGTTTGAAGCCTGTTTGTAATGTAAACAACTCGATGTTGGATTTTTTACTAAATGTGAAGGTACATCCATCTAATACTTCGATGCCCTACAGCGTCCAAACCGTGCATTTTGGGACAGGGGTTTGCATATGAAAACCAATCAGTTTGCCGTCCCGCACAACATACGTTGCCGCTATTTTTGGGGGACATTCTGTATATGTAAAGCACATTGTGCTGACATTTAGTTTTCGAATTATACATTTTTTACTGAAAATTTGTCATTGAAAAAATCCAACATTTCATGGCGGGGATTAATCTTTAGACAATAAACAAACCTGTTAGTCTTGGTGTTAATTTTTTTCCAGATGTATATAAAGCCAATGAACATTTAAGCACGGTAAAACAAACTTCAAAAATCTGATACGTTGCACTCATATGAGCTTCTCTACTCGTACTAATCATTCTTACAAACTCTTATTCCTATATTTTCTTTGTGTTAGTTCAGTTAAACATTTGCAGAAATTAACTTATTGTTTATTTCCTTGAAGGTACAAGGGAAATATGGAAATACAGTAGACTTTGAGCGATAGTCAAGTCTTTTAAAGCTTTCAAATTCCATTCTCTTTGCACGATTAACATATAAAAATGAATAACGATGCTCCATTTGACAGATGTATAAGTTCTCCAAAACTCACACAAATAACAAGTAATATATCCGGAATGGTTCACTCCACAAAAAAATTTATTCATACATAAATTGTGTGCTTTAGCAAGATCGACATTTTTGTTTAGTAAGATTTGGTATATCTGTTACGGTTTACCAGTTATGCAAAAGTCATCCAGAATAAGTAGGACATCATGGGCTATAGCCAGAAAATTCAACATATACATGTCAATTATCACAAAAACATCTCAAACATGTAATTTTAATCAAAATCGTTAGAGACATTTTCAAGGAGATCAAAATTTCCGAAAAATTTTGAGGGCGGAGGAATTTTCTTCAAAATCTTTGTTGCATCCTTGAAAGACATTAAACTTTAATACCAACTTTGGCTTTTAAACGACTTCTCGTTTTTGAGTTATGCTGTCCGCACGCACACGCACGCACGCACACGCGCGCACACACACACACAGACAGACACACAGACACACACACACACACACACGGAGTTTCCTCTAAAAATGCGTTTTTTTTTTTTTTTTTTTTTTTTTTTTTTTTTTTTTTTAAATTCAGGGGGCCTCGAAACATATTTCCGGTGAAATCTCGACATCGGATTTTTGGGTGGAATACAATACTTCCTCTACTATACGTAATAGAAAAAGCAAAAATATCCTAAACAGTTTTTCCCATACTCTTTGAAAATGGAAAATAATTGACCAAACAATGACAGATGTTTACGAAAGGCAATCTTCATCTGTGTTGAAGCTATTGTGGTCAAACGAGAAGCAATCCGTAGTCCAACTTTCACTCAATAGAGGGGGCATAAGACCGGCTCATGTCTGTAATTGTAAATCTCCATTTTGCTCATCTACTTATATAGAGGGTATGATGTCACTGTGAAACTTTCTCAAGCTCCACAAAAGCGCCGGAAATTACTCAGCCAAACCTTTCTGGAAGTCTCCGGAGAAAACCCCTTCGTGTTAATGCTTCATTTTTGTTAGTCACGTGTTCGCTCACGTGAGTGGTATGAGGAAGCTTGATCTTGCACCACTGTTTGCTAGCCGGCCCGGTACGTGCCGTAGTGCAGCTCGACCCCGTCCGTCCTTCGTTGTGCGCCAAGCCCTACGTCACACTGTGTTATATGTTGTTTGATCATAAAAGAATAGTATAACGTATCTTTTGTTTCTTAGTAAAGTTATTTTCACATTTGAAGTCACAAAAGCATGACAATGCGCGAACACGGAGGGCTGCAGCGTGTGGCAAGTACCAGGCCTAACGGGAGCGTGGTGAAGTGGAAACTAATTCATCACGCTTCCTTACATTCTTATTTACAATAGTGTGAAATAATGTTTTGAAGCAGTTAATTCAGAAATGCACATAGGTGAATTATTATGCTCCTTCAGTAAGTGTATACAATTTCGGTTTACTGCAGTGTTTTTTAATTGTTTATTGCGTGTGCTAGTGAGCACCAACAATACCCCGATATACCGGATATGTTCTGTGAAGGCTTTACATTAAATCCCAAAATTCAGGGGATATAATTGATCGTCCCAGCGTTCATCTAGCGACCCGGGGAAACTCCGAAACAAATCCAAGGGTTAGGAATGTCGTCCACGGGAATCGAACCCACAACCTCGCGAATAAGGGCCACAGACTCTACTGCCTGAGGTATCCTCTCGGTACCCAGTTCTGTAAATATACCACATGATGCCCAATCTCGAAGAAAGAGTCAATTTAATTCCTTATATACCGAGACACCGGCCGACGTCAGCAGCAACATAGCAAAGGCTCGGGGCCGGACTATTTCACACCACAGGCGGTACGTGCATCTAAGAGGCTCAAGGTTAGACTGCTCCGCGCAGTCCAACCGTTTGTGAACACGTGTTTGTGAACACGTTTGTGAACACGTGACAACGATGAGCGCGGCACGTCAAAGGCATTTTTGAGATGATTCGAGAAGTGTCCGGGGGCCAGCATGTTGCGTGTGTCGTGAGAGAACCGTTGCTCTCGAAAGGAAGACAGGAAGCAGTTAATGAGTGTTAAGTTATTATATCGTCCAAGTCAGCTGTTTGAGAGACAAAGTGAAGAAAGGCAGAATGGAGTGAATCAAAGTTCCTAGAAGAAAACAGTTGTGAGTTGTAATATCACGAAAGACAAAGTGTTTTGACATCAGTAAAACAGAACTGTGTATTTGTGCAGACGTTTTTGGAGGCGAACAAAGTGGCAGAACGGTAATTGGACTGGACAATAGTCATTTTTGCAGCAATACCTACTATCATAATTTGTTCTGGAGCTTTCAGTACTTGCGGTTTGCCCGTACACAACAACCTGCCCACTATGGTTAGTGTATGATTCTAATTTAGGGATATCGATTGGTACAGTAGAAGCAAAGTTATAAAATTCACCTTCATCAAAAGGCGCCTGTATTGTGCTGTAGTCTATATAGACCAAGGCTAAGCTGTTAAAGGTATTTTAATGAGGAAGAATCATTAAGTGCTCCTTTCACTCCTATGAAAATGCTGGCTTTTAAAAGTTGCTAATTATAGAGTTCTAAAGAAGCGCGGCCTTTTATTTACTTCTTTCACGTGTCAACTTGCTGAATGATTATCCTTAATTACTTCATTGAATGCGCTCACTTCGTACACAGTTATGTTATCTAAATAAAGCGTCGTTCATATAATGAAGCAAATACAAACAGGAAATGCCTTAGTTTTTTATTTATTTAGTGGGCTCTACCAGAGATGTTCGAATGCCTTATTTGTATTTCACTGAATAAAGTTTTTAATGAGTAAATATATCTGTACAGAATTATGAAAACTGTGGTTTTATTTTTTCAGATTGGGACGCCAGGTGCTGTGTGTTTACCAATCCTGGATAATTTCATCTCAAGCCCACCCTGGGCGCAATAGCACTCTGACTGAAAATAAATTATGAATCAGATTTCTCAAGATAGGGACCTGGATGTATATATCTCGTAAAATAATAAACATAATGATAAAATCAAGTTGAACTTGCATCCGTTTCACCAAGCAAAGATGACTCCCTGGTAACGTGTAAAGCTCGCATTCGGGAGATCCCGTGTTCGATTCCTGTTGGCCCCACTCTGACCTTATTTTCTTCGTGATTTCTCATCTACCAAAAATCCAGGGTTCACAGTAATTAAATTAAAAAGGTAGCTAACACTACAGAATTTTGAAATTTACTTGAAAAGTGTTAGTTACCTATATTATCTAAACTTCTCGTTTCTTCCAAAGCTCAGTTTAATTTTCAAAATTGGATCTTTAATATTAGTAAAAAGTTGCAGCGTGTGAAGTATTTTGAGTATGGAAGGATGTTGAAAAGTAAGTTAACGCGAAAACAAGACTTAAGTTGGGCGTGCCTATTAATAGACCATTAATAGTTGAAGGGTACACGGGAAAAAAAGGGGGAATGTCATATTTTCAACAAACGGAGAAAATTCAGTTTGAAAGTTTCAACCTTTAATGTTGTTTGTAGTAACACGTTTGCGTAAAGTACTATATCATTTAAGATTAGCCAAATATATTGGTACTGTACATAGATAATAATTAAAATGTAGAATTAATGTTCATAATCGAAGAAAATGAAACATGAAGTAAATACTCATTTGTCATGAAAATAAAGGGAAATGTCAGTGTTATCAACACAGTATAGTGGAAGTGGAAATGAAGAGGAATGTCACTTTTAACAAACTAAAACAAGTAGTAGTATTATTACTCTCAATTATTAATAGTGAGGAAGCGATTCAATAAAGGATCTTCCCCCTGGTCCACAAAATAATCTAAGGACTTGCAGATCAGAGATTGTATGTAAACCTAAAGTAGTAATTACAAATGTAAACCCAGCATGTTTGCGAATGTACAGCATCTTCAGGTAGATAAGATGTACGAGTATCTGGAAGAACAAATTCACTATCTGGTGTTTCTGGGAACTGTAGAGTTGATCTTGGAGCATTTGCAACAGGTCTTTGTGTTCATTGGTTCATTAACTTTGATTACATGGAAGGGAAAGAGCTTATTTCTGCCACTCCTAAAATGATTCGTCCAGTCTTCTGGCGCTTCAGCTGCAAATTTCTGATTAATTAGTGCTAAGTTTCTATCGCACTCTAGCTATGAGTGCCCACAAAGTGAACCTAGTCGTTTGGCATGATGTACAACCAAGTGAAGAAGTCTGAATACAGTCCAGTTCTTGTTCTGTCCACATGCAGAATCACAGAAGATTATCTCTTCGCTAGGTTCACAAAATATAAAATGATATAACACACTTCATCTGCTGCTTTATGCGCAACTATCTCTGGGTATGTATAGAGTATCAACTGTCCACTAGACAAAGCATGCATGTTGAAGGAGATGCGCTCTGCGCTGATACAGATCGTTAGTGGATAAATTAGGTATGCACAATTTATTTTGGAAATCCATCACTATTGCTTCCCTATCAAAATCTTTCTTGTAAATGAGCCTCGCAAGTCGTTTACAGATTTCTTAGAATGCACTTGGTTTTGAATGTCTAAGTGATATAATTGAGCTTCAATTTCCTTACGTTTTGCACAAAGAGATTCTATTTTTGACATTTTAATTTTAACCTCAGCTGCGTAAGTGTCGCATGTACTTTACGTATCCGTACGAGAATATCCAAAACTACATCACCAACCTGACATTCCCCCTTTTTTTTTTGTTGTTCTGTGGTGACTTTTCCCTTTCATCAATTCTACATAATTTCTGAAACACGTTATATTTCACTGACGTTTCGCTTTATTTGGTCGGACATTGTCTTAAACTATGCTACCACCCATAAAGTGTATCTTGGTAATGTTACTTCATGTTTTGTTTCAACTGACATTCCCTCTTTTTTCCGTGTACCCTTCAGTTTGAGATGATTGATAGTGGGAAACCCTCAGTGGTAAAAGCGGCTTTGTTTCTTAAGGCTTGGCATTCATATACTCTTATTACAAAACCGTCTAAAGTTGTTAATTTTTTCGCATTTTTTGGTCAAACTACAAGGACGCATTAACTTAATAAAAGCGAAAGTTCATTTATTATTTTTAAGGTTTGATTTATGGTCTTTGGCCTTAAAACTGTATAAGTTTTAGAAATCAAAGTTTTTACTGAATCTTGGAGGTGATGTCATGGCAAGCGACTTATCAAGGAATATAGTAAGAATGCAGAGATGCAGCCATAATAAACAGGCCATTGCAGCTTGAGTTGAAGTTGTATACTCACTTGCATTTATGCCATCCCCGAAGTTTCGGGAGACATTCTACTGTACTTCACAGGCGGAGTATGTATAGCAAGAAGGTGGCATGTGCTTCTGTTTAACCCTTGGCGCATTCAGTGGCGTTCTGTTTTACATGCACAGTTCTAGATTATTCATATATGAGCATATAACTTCAAGCAATGTCTTCAAATGGAAAATTGGTCCTATAACATATCCACAATTCTTTCCTAATGCACCTGCACAATATTTGCATACATCGCGTCAGGTACGGTTAAGGGACACTGAGACTGAGATTCCTAACTTTTTCAATTTTACATCTGTTTACCTGAAAATTGGCACACTTAATATGAATAAACAAAGGAATGACTGAGCAAAACCTCAAATTTCTAGCTAAAATAGTTTCTCAGATAATACAATTAAATACCTTTAATTAGCGAAAAAATGCATTTTTAAAACTGCCTTCACATTTTTCAGTTAAGTATACTAGTGCTATTTTCTGATACCTAAGCAAAATGAAAATAAACTAAAATTACTTGCAGAGAAATACATTTTTGTTTTTATGAAGCTATTTCTTTTCAGCATAAATTATTTTTGGGAACCAATGAATAAAGCAATCATCGAAAACTTATGTGAAGCTTTAGATAACACGTTTAAGATAATATAGGTGTACAAACTACATAACAATCAGAGCAAAACTGAAATGTAAGGAATACATTTGATACAAAGTGCAAAACTGGGAAAAAAGAAGCACCAGTGTGGTTAAAATGGACATGGGTGACTTAAACATGTCGTTGAACTTTTAAAAATGGTCGGGAAATATGTTTGGCCAAAGCATTGGCATATAAAATATTTATAATATAATTTTAAAGAATGTCATTTTCACATGAAATTTTTCCCTGGGGTTCTTAATATACACCACTGCTTGATCGAATATATATCAAAGGCAGAACGCCCCACACACACTCCTCCCTGCTATGTACGTGCCAGCTGGGTAAGTTGGTAAACGCCCCGTGAAGCAGCAGGAATGGCATATATGGAACCCAGGGTACTCCATCACTACTATTCACTATTACTCCAGAGAAAACATCTGCAGGAATTAGACTGTCGGTTTTCATCAAGAAAGTGAAAGCTCAGGGAAACTGTTACCAAAGATCTCGAATAAACTCCCTCTGGTTGCTTCAACATGAAAGAAAGCTGGAAGTTGTCTGAGAAAGCTTATATGAAGCCTAGGTCAATATAACCTTAGGTCTGTGTTTACAGAGGTGCGGAAGATTTGCTGTGGGACGTTTCAGTGCCGGGTACGTTTAGAGGAACATTGGTGTGCTAAATCCAAAATCAATATCTCGAAACTTCTATCTTTGTCATTCGGATTTTTTATGTCCGCAAGGCTGCAGCTAAAAGTATTGGCACCAAAGCGCAGAGTTGTTAAAACTTTCTTACGCCCTTATGATCTGGGGCTGCTTGTAAATACCTCCTCAGGAATATTTTAAAAGCATATTCGCTTTCACTGCGGTACCCTCCATGCTTAACCCTTGCCTTACTCCAGAACTTATACTACCAACGGGAGGGGAGGGGGGTTACCACCACTCGTAATAAAATGCCCGAGCAATTTATTTTTAAAACAAATTTATTTTAAAATTGGGTATTAGCTACATCTTATGTTTATAAAGGGGATATTTAACATTGTTGGACTTCTCCTTTTTTACATGTATCACATATCAACGGGGTAGTACTTTATACCTTGACATTTCATTAATTCTCAAAAAGGTCAACAACAAAAACTTTGAAACAATTACGCAATTCAGTAGTAGAAACAGTGATTGACAATATCTATTAACTGCATACTTTTAATCAAAGAATTAAAAGACAGAATTTAACAAATTATAGAAGGTGGGCACAAAATATCCCCTTGGTAATGCCAGGTTTAAGGATGATGCATAATAAACCATAACTAATGTGGTCAGTAGTTTTACTTGTAAAATGCAGCTTGCATAAATGTATTGAATATTTATTTAGGGAGAAGAACCGAACAGTCAAAGTTATTAGCATTCTTCCTTGATATATACAGAAAAGGTTAAGGGGAGGCATCTGTGAAAATGACAAAAATCCACAATTTTTGTCACAATGATGTGAAAATTTGTATGTATGTGTGCCAAAGCATAACTAGAAGGTTTACCAACTTTCACTTTTCTATGTAAGATAGTTTTTGCAAAAAAGAAAAATTATTCGTTTTTTTGCTGCAATTTTAGGGTAGTATAGCAAACGCTTCTTATAACATATTATTTGTTCTAAGTAAACTAAACTCTGGCCATATGTTTCCCTAGATTATGTCTACAAAACCTGGTATTTTTATTTGGCTATGTCAAACAGTTTTGGAGAAAAAAATATTGAATACCTCAATGTCCATTTTTTTTTTCAAATTATTAATAATTTTCAAAGTAAAAATTCGATAACAATTAAACTGCTCCATCTAGAGCATTTAAAATACCAAGTTTTATGAAGAAACTATCTAAAAACATGTGTGCAAAATTTAAAAGAAATCTATTAAGAACTGTATGAGAAGATGCATTTTGAAGATTGAAAAATGTGAAAAAATAGAAAGCAGAGAAAAATGACTTTAAAGTTTTAAGTATATGACAACATACATACGCCATGGGCATTTAAATCATGGTGTAACGGCCTTTTAAATGGTGATGAGGAGTAAACGACGGTAGATTCTGAAAGTACAAGGTACAGACATAATTTTAAGGCAAAAAACGAAAAATTACATTTTTCATCATTTTTCTCCAAATTTCACAGATGCCTCCCCTTAATAATGTCCCATTTTCCTGCCAGATAATACAGGATGGAAGGTACTGCTTCGACCATACGTTGACCAAGGATTCTACAGGATGAGTGCAACAAATACACCCAACACAGTTACTGTCAATCAAGAGCCGTTTGGCCTAAAAAATTGTGTCAAACATTTGGAGCCGTGTAGCTTTCACACAAATGGACATGTTTTATTATTCCACTAAATGTCGCGCAAATATTGTGTGAACAATGTTGTAACGCCTTTTTATCTTAATTTGAACTAATTTAGCCGCAATTAAAGTTAAATGTGTAATTTCTAAGCGAAAAGTGGCAACGCCAGAGCGCGTGTTCTCGCTTTTGTGTAACGACCAACACTTTCGGATGGAGGGGAGGGTATAGGAGGTATCGCTTGGCATTGCTCAAGTGAAGGGGAAGGGAAGGGCAAGCGACAAATTCATGTACCAGGTATAAGTATGGGTGAGTGGTGTGGAAGTTTTAGCTCTCATTTATGACAAGGGTATCATTAGCTTTATTTCGGTTCTGTAATCTAAAAAAAAAGATAATTTTGTTGGGAAAATCAAGAATGAGTTATATTTATTTTTGTATTAAAAGCAATTACTTTTACTCTAGCTCGTTATAGGTGATGATGGATGGTGATGGTGATAATAGTGTTAATAATAATGATAGTGATAATAATGATAAGAGCAATAATATCTAGTGATAATGAATAATAACAATAATAGTGATAATAAATAGTAATAAATAGTAACAAATAGAAATAAATAGTAATAATAGTAATAGTAGTAATAGTAATAACAGAAACAGTAACAATAATGATGATGATGATGATGATGATGATGATGATGATGATGTGTTTTTGTTTACATCCGGGAGCATTGTCATTTACATTGTCGAAAACTGAACATTTTTACAAAACGATTAAACCTACAGAAACGAAACTGCATCTAAACGAGCGGGACGACTCAAGCGGTAACGTCTGTGGCTCGCATTCGGGAGGTCGCGAGTTCGATCCCCGTGGCCGCGCACTCTGATATGGGTTTTTCCGTGGTTTCCCCATGTCACTTGGGCGAAAGCTGGGGTGCATTAGTTCATACCACGGTTTCCTTTCCATCATTTTCCTTCATTCCATTTCCTTCTCATCTTTCACGTGTGCTTCCAGGCGTGTAGTGTTGGCAGTGCCGGGCAGATGGCGTGGTGGACTGCGCATAGTAACAGCTGCTCTCGGCGGCAGGTGGCGTTTGGCTGGCCCTTGTCCTCCTTCGGGGAGGGGGGGGGGCGCTCAGTGCGATACCGCACCTGCGGTGTAATGGCTGCTCGGCGGGGGCTGGCGCCGGGATGAAGAGATCTCAGCACTTATTAAGGACTTCCACGCGTCCCTGTGGCCTGTCTAGCTGCGACCCTATGTGGCACCTTCTGTTCCCTCATTTCATACTTGCCTCCAGGGAGGTGGTAGCCACAATAAATCTGTGTAGGTCGACGTGAGCCAGGTGTCCCCTCTGTATCTGTACCCTTTACCCTTTTACCTTTACATCTTTACATCAGCTTATTCTGCCCCAATCAGTACCTACTACCATGAAGACACTTTCATGTCGGTGAGGATTTCAAGGATGTAAGTTTCTGCAAGTAACACGCACAACACAGCCCAGCCTGAAAAGCATTGCCCTTTTGAAACACACACACGCACGCATGCACACACATACGCACACAAAATTGTTTTGCTTCTACGATTCATGTGGCGTGTTCATTCGTTTCTGTGCCTATGGAGTATTAAAAATAATTGCTTGTATTTGCTATGTGTTATGGAAAATTTCTTTTAGACAATGACAAAAGATGAAAACTCCTAAGGCCAATTCTGTTTAGGTTGGGCCATATTTTAACGAATTATTCTAACTTGATATCAAACCAAGATGGAACAGGTGCTGGAGTCACATGTCACCTCTTTTCCTATTACAAATCTTTAAGTTATGGAATTACTAACTTTGATGGAGAAATTGAAGCAATTCGAATGGCCCTGCAAAATCTTTTGTACAGAATTTCACATTTCCAGCAAGCAGTTATCCTCTCAGATTCCAGCGTAGCAATTATAGCAATTACTTCCAAGTTGTCACCAAAAAACCAAACACTTATAGAATGTTGGAAAATCCTTACCCATCTAACAGCACTTCAAAAACACCTAGTCTTCCAATGGATACCAGCTCTCTGTGGACTGAGTGGTAATGACAAAGCTGATTTTCTTGCATAAAAGGGTACCAGCGGTGTACAAAAATCTATAGGTAGTTAATCTTACTATGAAAAATCAAAAAATAAAAGATGGGAACTACCAAACATTCAAACAGTAATTCCTGAGTATCCTCGAAAAACAGCAGTTGCAACCTTCAGGTTGATTACAGGACATGATTGTCTGGCAAAACATTTAAACAGAATTGGGATATATTCTTCACCACTCTCCTCTATGTGATCTGCAAAAGGAAATGGATCGAGACCACCTTCAAATATGCCCGGCCACTTCCAGTGCCCCATGGATCCAACAGTGAAAAATATTGGAGAGCAAGAGGATTAATGACTTCATTGTCAGAAATCTAGCATTAGCTAACAACAACAACAATATTCGTTGGGATACATGCCCGAGCCTGATAGTCGAGCTTATGATATGCACACCTACATGATGCCGGGTGTTCGGTTTGCTGGCCTGACTTCAGCGGCTTTTGTCTTCGTTTCTAGACGTTCTTGGCTAATCAATGCCTAGCTACTGTTATCTAGGGTGGGTTGTGAGAGCAAATCAATAGGCCACGTGTTGGGTAGTTATTACAGTTGCAGTAATGATTAAATCAATTAACCCGGCTAGCCAGCTACAGTAGAGTGCACGGAAACCCACCGGTGCTTTTGGTTTCCTACACTGCTTTTCTTTGCTTAATGTTGACAGAAGTTCCTTATTAACTGTGTTTCACACCAGCCCTGTCGGAATCAATGTCATATTGGTTTGAATTCAAGCCCAACAAGCACTCATCAGCAGGGCTCGGATGTTTATGCTTAAAAATGTTAGAAATATGCAAGCACTTTTGATCGAAAAAAAAGAAAAAAAAAAAAAAAAAAAACAGAAAATATGATAAATATAACCTAAAAGATTTTGGGCTGCGTTTTCGAAAAATTTAAAAATTTGATGCTACTTAAATTAACATTATACGGAAAATCTACTTTTAGAAATCAGGCATACTCAATAATAAAAAATATGAACATTATTGATGCATTTTGAATTTATTTAATTGCTCAATTCAGAGATAAGCCTCAGCTCTGATTAAAGAATGCAGTAAGTGCCACATTTTGAAGGACGATCAGAAAGAATAATTATAACAGCAAATTAAATACAGTTTATCCTCCAAATTCGCCGAAACATACATTTCTAAGAAATATAATTGTAAGAAATGTTACAGACAAAAATTAGAAGATGTGAAAATCGGTCTTTGGGACGATTGCAACCATATATGCTAAAGTGGAATAGAAATTTAAAAATATGACAGAAATACGAACATTTAAGAGCAAATATGCGTATAAATAAAAAATGACAAGAAAATTGCGAGTGAGTGAGTGAGTGAGTGAGTGAGTGAGTGAGTGAGTGAGTGAGTGAGTGAATGAATACATGAATACATGAACACATGAACACATGAATACATGAATACATAAATACATAAATACATAAATACATAAATACATAAATACATAAATACATAAATACATAAATAAATAAATAAATAAATAAATAAATAAATAAATAAATAAATAAATAAATAAATAAATAAATAAATAAATAAATAAATAAATAAATAAATAAATAAATAAATAAATAAATAAATAAATAAATAAATAAATAAATAAATAAATAAATAAATACATAAATACATAAATACATAAATACATAAATACATAAATAAATAAATAAATAAATAAATAAATAAATAAATAAATAAATAAATAAATAAATAAATAAATAAATAAATAAATAAATAAATAAATAAATAAATAAATAAATAAATAAATAAATAAATAAATAAATAAATAAATAAATAAATAAATAAATAAATAAATAAATAAATAAATAAATAAATAAATAAATAAATAAATAAATAAACGAACGAACGAACGAACGAACGAACGAACGAACGAACAAACAAACAAACAAACAAACAAACAAACAAACAAATAAATAAATAAATAAATAAATAAATAAGTCAAAATATTACTATATCACCCTTGAAAATTGTATAATTTTAATCACCATTGATAAAATCGTGCTTCGCTTATATTTCCCATGGAAAACACCGCAAAGAAAAATTATGACATGTTATATACATCCGGGCACTGCTCATCAGCCTTTGAACGGAAATCAAACCTAGGTGAACTACGAAAGGGGAAAATGAAAATATGTCTCCTGAATGGTCTACACCGGCGCTTTAACGAGACCGTCTTGCATTAGTTTGGCACTCAAACATTAGCCTGAAGAAACATATGAAGCATAACATGATAAGCATAACATACTGTATATTTGTTTTTCTCGACTAACATGAAGATAGAGAAGTAAGAGTAAGTAGTTAATAAAGGAGTAGAGAAAGTCATGTGAGTGCAACAGTTTTTTTAGTTTTTCTAGTACTAACTTGCAGTAGATAAAGGAAGTATTGCATATCACCTAGGAATTCGATACTGAGATTTCAATACTCGTTTCGAGGTGCCCTCAGTCCAAAAAAAGAAAGTATAAAAAAAAAGTCAGATAAACGCCAAACTTAGATCTCTCAAGGATGTTACACGAAGATTTTCAACAAAATACCCGTAATGCATAATATTCTTGGAAGAATTTTGATTATTTTATTTTCATTTTCTCGAAAATTAATCCAACAGTTCTGATTCATATGCCATACATTTGACAAAGAAAATGTAGGCGACGCCGTGGTCGAGCGGTTAGACCGTTCGCCTACCACCTAGACGGCACGGGTTCAATCCCAGGAACCCGCATGTCGTATTCGTGGTGGACGAACGGCGTTTGCGCGGCTTTTCTCCGGATTCTCCTGTCTCCCCGGCCACTTATTCTACCAGCTGCTCATCATCACCTTTCCATTCATCCGTTTCGCCTGCATTTCATGTCATCTTCCTCAATGTCATACCTGGTGCTGGGCTGACCACTCGCTTCCAGGTCTTCACTCTGTTGGGTCCATAGGTTCCGGTGCTCGCCTACAGGCGACTGACCCTAGGCACTGTCTTGTAAGTCCTACATAAGGGGAGGGTAATCAGGTAAAGAAGAAGAAAATGTAAGCTTTGAATTCTCTGTGAATGATCTGCAAAGTCCTATTCATTCTGAACGAATTTTGAATAATTTGGTATCATTATAAAACCAAAAGGGATACACCTCTTAATGACATGAAAAAATATTCATCTTGTTATAGCAGACAATTTACGTCAATGTTGGGGCATCAACCATATCCGAAGTATTCGCTGTTATCGTTTTGAAATGCAATAATGCATGAATAAATCTTTTAAAGTGCTGTCGCACTTCAGTTGTTTCTCGCATACAGCGGCCAGCTTTTTAAAGCTCGATTGTAACTTCATTTCCCAACAAAATGTGTGTTGCAGTTATTTCTACAAAGGTTTATTTCAGTTGCCATGAAGCTACAATGTACTAAATGTTAATTGGATACTTAAAATTGTTTTCTTCTTACCAACTTGAGTACTCCACAAAGAAAAGTGAAGTCTAGACTATATTCTTATAAACCCATTATTTTCTCGCATTTTCCAGCGCAGCATTTTCCTTCGCTATCAAGGTGCAGATTACATGGTGTCCAAAAATACCTTCGGAGCAATGTCTGATACGATCGCTGTTTCACCCATTATTTGGCACAAAAATCGTTTCTACACCATGAATATGGATTTAATGGGAGATTATAGACTCCCAATCCCGCCAGTATTAAATCTGCTAAATTCAGGTACCATTAGCTCAGAAAATATTCAGCATATTAAAGGATGGATGAGAGGGCCATGTGAGTTCACAGATCTACCTTAATTCAATAGGTGTTTTTATGTGCAAAGCTAGGACCTTTTCCTTAATTCTACCATCTTTGGATTCACATTTATCAGCAATTATTTAAAAAAAATAATTTATCGTGCTATTAACAGTAAAGTAAATTCACAGAAGTACTCAGAGGTTATTATTGTGACGCCGGCCGCGGCGCACAACAAAGGAGGGTCGGGGCCAAGCTGCATACCAGACACGCCGCGTCTCAAGAGCAATTAAAGTTAAGCTTTTCCAAACCACTCACGCCAGCACACACGTGACAATAATGAGCGTGGCGCGTCAAAAAAAAAAAGGATTTTCCAGATCATTCGAGAAATGTCCACCGGCCGGTTTGTTTGCAAACGTTCGAGAAAGATCGGGCTGCATCATCGCCGGTATAAAATCTTGCGGAGCACCTGAAAGCAGACAGTTTTTTAGCCGGTCAGTGTGACACTGAGTTCGAGACAGCTGAAGAAGTTTTAACGAATGTTGAGTGATTGTATCGTCGGAGTTAGTGTTTGGGACACAGAGAAAGTGAAGAGATACGGTGAAAGGAGTGAGTCAAGGCTACGAAAAGAAAACTGTTGCGAGTTGTAATATGACCAAAGACTGTAGACTGTGTTAACCTCAGAAAAGGAGAACTGTATAAGTATAAGGAAAGGAATATATGTAAGATAGCAGCAAGAATATAAGGATGAGTAACTGAAACAAACGCACTGATTGGCTAAGAAATAAATTAAAGAAAATCAGGAAAGTGTGTTAAACATTTCAGGATTCTAAAACGTATCCGCGAGCAGAAAACACTAGATCAGGTACAATATTTTATTGTGTACTTTTTATACATTTTTGTTTTCGCAGCACTTACTTGCTAGTCTTATATTATTTCATATTTATATTTAATATTTTAAACAATTGCCCCTTTACCTTCAATAATTTAAATCTAATGGTTAGAGATGAGCAAGGTTGTCTGTTTTATTAACGATGTATTTAATATAGAAAATCTGAATATGCAACTCCAGGCACCTGTAACTACATATACACCGCAGAGAGCGTGTGCTACAGAGAAACCTGAGCATGATGCCTACCGTATTACTCAACATACTGTGATTGAAACTTGAGAAGGAAACAGAATGAAAGAATGGAAAGAAAGCCTTGGTAGATGAGAAATCATTTCAGCAACTACCAGGGAAAATCCAAGGCATCGACGGGAATCAAACCCGAATGCGAGGGAATACATCAGGAGTCCTGTTCTTTGATTCGAGGCCCAGATTGAACCGGAGCCCTGCGGCATTTAAATAACCACATTAACCTACTGATTCGCATCGTTAAGGTTGCTGCGATTTTCCGTTAATCACCTTCGGGAGTAAAAGTAACGTGAAAGCGGCTCCAATGGGGGTAAGTTCAGTGAGTGTGAAAGCGGCAAGGTAAAGTCTATGTTGTGCTCATCACTGACAGGCGCTTAGTGAACCGTGAAATAACCATACCTAGGCGAATCGTTTGGGACGAGGGGTTGAAAGGGATGCACAAGGGATTCAAGTTGGTTGATTGGATAGCTGGCTGGTGTAGTCTCACGGTTCTTTGCTCTGAAGGTTAGTACTTTGTTTGCCCACGATCCCACTGCTTTTGTTTCGACAAACTGTGAGCTTTACGTCGGTGTTGTGATTTCTTTTATCAATGAAGCGTTAGGGCATGACTCAAAGCAAGGTTAACCTTAAGTTTACCCCTGTCGCAAGTGAACAATAATCACTGGCACCGAAATAAATAAGCAGAAATATTTGCTCATCGGAGAGAAGAAACATTAAGGCATCCTCAACACACATACACACACACTGCCATATTAACCATTTGTTTAAGGAGCAAACATATTCTCATTGCCTTATTTCTTAAAAAATCTGATGTGTTGCACTCACATGACTTTCTCTACTCTTGAACTAACCATTCGTACAAACTCTTATTCCTACGTCTTCTTCGTGTTAGTTGAGATAAAAATTAGAGAAATCATTTTATTTTAGGTACAAGGGGAGCATGAGAATACAGTAGATTGTATGACAGCGGTAGACAAATCTTTTAAAGCTCTCAAATTCTGTTCTCTTTACACGGTTAACATATAAAGAATAAATAACGATGTTCCATTTGACAGAAGTATAAGTTCTCCAAAACTCAAACAAATAACAAGGAATTATTCCGAAATGGCCACTCTACAAAGAAAATTATTTGCACATAAATTCTGTGTTTTAGCAAAATCTACAAAAAAAAAAAAAAAAAAAAAAAGAAAAAGAAAAGAAAACGAAAGAAATATATATATGATCACATCAGCGTCGCCGGTGTGCCGGAATTTTGTCCCGCAGGAGTTCTTTTACATGCCAGTAAATCTACTGGCATGGGGCTGTCGTTTTTAAGCACACTTCGGCTGGGCCGGGCTTGAACCCGCGACCTTGGGAACAGTAGGCCAGCGCCTAACCAACTGAGCAAGATCTACATTTTGTGTATTGTAAGATTTGGTCTATCTCTTACAAAGTAGGTACCAGTTATGCAAAAGTAATCCAGAGTAAATAGGACTACATAGGCTATGGCTAGAAAATTCAAGATATGCATTTCATTTGCCATAAAATATCTCAAAGATATGGCATTTTAATCAAAATTGTTATAGCCATTTTCAAGAAAATCAAAATTTTCCATGTATAGGGTAGTTTAGGTTGGAGGAATTTTCTTAAAAATCTTCGTGTCGCATCCTTGAAAGACGTTTCACTTAAATACCAACATTGGTTTTTAACGAACTTTACGTTTTTGAGTTACGATGCCCAAAGACTGACACACAGACACACACACACACACACACACACACACACACACACACACACACACACACACACACACACACACACACACACACACACACACACAGAGGCGCGGACGACCTGTTTCTAAACATGCTTTTTTGGATTCACAGGCCCTCAAAACATATTCCCGGTGAAATCTCGACATCGAATTTTTGGATGGAATACAATACTTCCTCTACTTTACTATACCTAGTAGAGAAAGTTAAAAACCACGCAGACGTAGACAGAAAATATTCCCCTCTACCCAAGTTAGAGAAAATTGCGATTATTAAGGCACTTTGGGACTGAAAACTTATCAAATTGACGATGTTAAGGTTTATGCGCATCAATGTTCCCCAAAACCTTTAGTCATCGTAGGGCAGTGAAATTGCTTTGATTCTGCCATTTTAAAGGTCTAGCGCAGGCTTAAAGTGCCAAGTGTACTGCATTTAAACTACCCTTTACTGCTTAGATTTTTAGCAGTATTTGAAAAAAGTATGGAGCAAAAAGAGCTCAAAAGCAACCAAATTGAGCGGAAAGGAGTGGTTAAGCTATGAATCTGAGGAGAGAAACTACTAGACAAAAGACGGAAGGAGTGACAAACAAAACAAAACCCATGATCATGATGAGAATGTATGTTAAAAAGTTGGCTTTTCTCAACTTTACATTTGAAGTGCGCTATGGGCTCCGTGCGTTTAAATTTTGTGCTACGCTCCTAGAATTTCTCTGCATGTGCTCCGTTTATGTGACTTCAACTTCAGTTTACAGTTTCAAAATCTGAAAATCTGTTTAGCTTTCAAAAACAAAATACTCAAAAAAGTTTTAAAACATACTTTCAATGCCCATGAAAGCAAAAAATTAATTGCTTTAAAAGTAATTATTTTTCTTCGTGCCAGGTATATATGTGTTTGTTGCGCAATTTTATGCTTATAAAATAATAAAATGTTATGAGTTTATAAAATAATAAAACTGTTGTGACATTTTAGTTTTTGATGCGCAGAGAATATGTTGAATATTAAGGTATTTTCGCATTGTGAGTAAATTGAATAATTTATTCCCGCAAATCTATAAAACAGATTGTGATGGAACTTTGTGTGGTAGTTTATAATAGAAACTCCCTTAAGTGTGCAAAGTGCTGATTTCATATCTACAGAGAAACTCAAAGCTTGGACGGTTTCCAAGTCTTGGAAACCCCAGTGCAAGCCTGCAGAGGGGAGAGGAGGCTGTAGTACCAGCTTCCACCGGGGAGTTTCAAAATGGAAAACTTAGCGACCCTGCTCTGCGTTCTGTCGTACCTCCCTCTCCCTCTGTCTCCTCTCACCTCATCCCTCCCTCTCGGGACGCCCCATTTGGGCACCGACACAAAGATCTGCTGCAAGTCGAGGCGCTAAGGCCTCCTTCACATCTGCTCATCAACTTTTTACTAACTTTATCAGTTTATACAAAACTACTACGTAAGTATTTGCTGTACAAAATCCATTGCTCAACACACGACAAAGTAAACAATCTTAATACTTGGGTCACATCACTCCAAATTTTTTTTCTGGCTAACTTCTGCCTTGGTGATGGCACGCACATAAATTAAGGAGGAAATAATCAGGTGAATGATTCATTGCTGACAGTAGTCAGTGCCAAAGCATTATTATGTAAATTGATTTCACAGAAGCTGTAATGGCAAAGCATTAACGGAGTTGCATGTTCGAGAACCAAGCGCCTGTGAGTGTAGTTTCTTGCAAATCCCAAACATACTTAATCAAATATCTCATTTCTGAACTCGCTCTGTTGATACATCCCCTTCACTTTCTCTGCCACTTACATGCTATACAGGCTGTTAGGATATAAGTGCAGGTATTTGTAGTGGTAATCGAGTACAGGGTCATGAACAATATTACATCGAAATTGGCTTCATTTGCGCACCTACCATTTTACTTATTAAGAGTAGTATGTTTTCATCAATTAGGCGTGCTGCAGAAAGCGTGATGCAGAGTGGGTAGAACGATTTTTTTTTTAGGTGAAAGTTTAATGCACACATATTGCGGTAACTACTTCATAGCATTACTACACAATGCGGCAATCATTTTCATCTCTCTTTTTCATTTTTTTTTTCTTTTATACTTATATCTATGTCTTGAGAAATTCCCCATTTCTTTTCACTTTTCAACATTAATGTAACAGTATTTTCCGCAGATATCTCTTGCCCAATCTGTTTTGCACATTTTTGTCTTATAGACTTCCATTTTATAAGTTTTAATACAATGTGCTCAGGTGTATCCATTTCTTTGTAATACAAACAATTTTCACTATTAGTTAAAACCAATTTGAATACGAAGATTTTAAAACGTCCGTGTCAGGATAAAAATTGGGTTAAAAATACCTTACGTGTCTACGTTTCCTGTTTATCCAGGGATACCATTTCTGTATCGCATTTTCTCTTGTCTTTGTCTTTTGAGACTTTCTGCGTTTTGTATTTGTGTATATACACCCATGGGCTAATAAATGTATGGGTATAGTACCAGCTATTACTTGTATTGCCTTTGTGGATACGGTCCTACAGGCACTAGCGATTCTAATTACAATCTTTCGCTGCACTCTCTTCATCACCCTCCAAAAGGTTACTTTTCCCAACCATGCTTTCCAAACAGACATATTATAGTAGTATAGAATTTACCACACTACCAAGTACTCCTCTTTTCTCTTATTTGGGTCCTCTCACATTTGGCATTAGTCGTCCTTCTTGACAGTGAGGTTAAGAGATTGGTGTTTGTAGGACAACTGAAGTTTATAAAACATTAGGATTGTTCTGATATTTCAGTTTTTGTTGCACATGGCATACTTTGAATGTTAAGATGTTTTCGCATGGAGAATAAATTGAGTAGTTAACTCCTCAAAACTATAAAACAGATTGTGCTGAAAGTTTGTGCGTAGTTTATAACATAAACACCCTTAAGTACGCAAAGTATTTACTTCATTTCTACAGAGAGACCCAAAAACATCCGAACCGCTTCGCTGTGTTTTTCCACTGTGCAAGCGGAAATACGATAACGTAGCTCTGTACACTAGATCACGTAGTTGATTTGTTTCTCTCTGCTCTGAAAGTGCAGTATTGAGCTGGCACACTATCATGTGGTTGAGTTATTACCAGTGTCCTTTATTATTTTGTCCTGTACTTAGTCACAAAGTGTATTACTGCTCAACATTTGTTTTCTACTTCACAGCATGTATTTATTTATGATTCGTATGTGTTAACTCAGCTTGCCAAGTGAAAGTGTGATTTGCAGAAAGATTTCCAAGTGATCTGGGATTTCTATCTCTGGGGTAACTTAAAGCATAAAGTGTTCAAGACAAACCCCCACACCCTGGAAGAATTAAAACAAAATATGCGCCAGGAAATTGCCAGCATTTCTCAACGTGAACTACGGCGAGTGATGAATAGTTTGCTAATGAGGTGCCAACAATGTATGGACAACGATGGTGGCCAGTTTCTGCATCTTTTTTAATAGCATTGGTAAGTAAAGCCTTTAAAAGTAGCTATAAAAATGTACGGTTTCATCCGCGCTGTTCTATGACAGCGGCAGCCGGCGACAAGCGCCGAGGATGCGTACAGACAAAACAAAATACAGCCGGTTCGGAGTCCTTTCGATCACCCGTTATGAAATATACACAATTCAAGTTTCAGTACCAGAGTCCCTTAAGCTGTTTTTATTTATTATTACGGTTGTATTCTCTCCAAGTTGCACGGTTTTATTTCCATTTTGAAGTATCTGAAGCAGAAAGTACTTGTTCTGAAAGTTTAGCAAACGGGTGATCACCCCACTGGATTTAGATACTGCGTAAGGCTGTGAAGGAGTACATTAGTAATATTCATGCACCGCGTTAGTGACTTCAAGTTATCCACGCAATGAAAGCTTGATGTCGCATTCACGGCTCTATCCACCGGAACGTAGTAAAAAGATGATCACTTGGAAATTCATTAAAAGCAAGCCTGAAGGAAAATAAACCCTCCTTCATTAAATGCTGCATTTGCATTTCAATGGGTTATTACCTATTTCTTTTATGGGCCCGGGAAATGTCATTCAGTCTGCATTAATGACGAAAGTTTTATATATCTTGATAGGCTCAGAGATTGTAATTCATTTCCTTCCTCTTTAAAGTTTAGTGTTTTTGCCTATTCACTACATGGCAAAACCCGTAGCTACAGACACATGGTAGGAGAAATAAAATTTTAATTAGGATACAAGCAACCCATATATCTACTAGCTAGTGGTTTCTGCAATGGCATCTATACGTGAAACTGGGGCTTCTACTATTCATTGGTGAATTCTGCGGTATGGTCTGTGTTCTAATGTGTAATTTCACAAAATATTTCCTGTGCACTCAACTTTCTAAACCGAAGTTCTTTATACGAAAGTAATATAGAAAATAGTGCCGTTTGGCTTTAACGAACTCAAAAAAGTCCGGTGTGTTGCACACATGTGACTTTATCCACTCTTGTACTAACTGTGCATACAAGCTGGTATTCTTCTTCTTCTTCCTCTTCACGTTAGTCGAGATAAACATTTGCAGACGTTATCTTACTGCTAACTTTCTGGCAGATGCCAGATGAATATGAGAATACAGTGGGCTTTGAGCGATAGTCAAATCTTTTAGAGCTGTCACTATATGAAGACTTTAAAATTCCGTTCTCTTTTCACGGACAAGAGATAAAAAAGCGAAAAACGACCTCTCATTTGAGAAAAGTGGATTGAAAAACTCACACAAATAACAAGGAATATTTCCGAAATGGTTTACTCTAAAAAAAAAAGAGAAGAAAATGCATTTGGACATAAATTGTGGCTTTTAACGAGATTCGCAATCTTTGTATACTAGACTGATCTATCTCTTACGGCTTACCAGTTATGCAAAAGTCATCCAGAGTAAACAGAACTACATGGACTATAGCCAGAAAATTCAAAATATACATTTCATTTGCCATAAAAATGTCTTAAATATATGGCACTTCAATCAAAATCGTTAGAGCCATCTTTGAGAATATCAAAATGTTGGAACCATTTTCCATGTAAAGGGCAGTTTAGGGTGGAGGAATTTTCTTCAAAATTTTTGTGTCGCATCCTTGAAAGTTGTTAAACTTAAACACCAACTTGTGTTTTTAACCAAATTTTCGTCTTTGAGTTATGCTCAACAGAGGCACACATAGACACACACGCACAGACACACAGACGCACACACACACGCACGCACACACACACACACACACACACACACACACACACACACACACACACACACACACACACACACACACACACACACACCTTTTTCCAAAAATGCTTTTTTGGTATCAGGCGGCCTATAAACTAATCTTTCCAGTAAACTCTCGACATCGAAGTTTTGGGTGGAATACAATACTTCCTCTACTAACTAAAGGTGGTAGAGAGAGTAAAAAGGGCATAATATAATCGCCATCGTTATATAAGCGTTTGTCATCTCTGCGCAAGACCTTTAGAATTCCTGTGTTGCAGTCGACTGCCCCCAGTCCATTAAGATAAGAGTTCAGAGACGATTTCCCTGAACGAGAAACCCTTGGGAAGGAAATCTCTAACGATTTTGTTATTCACTTGAGTCTTCAAATAATCTGTGATGAGTCACAGACGTCAGCATCGACTTCCATTTCGCACATTTGTACCCATGTTCTTGTTGAACATTGTATACTTTCTCACATTTTCTTAGTTCATTACTGTGTCACCATACGCTTTTTTTAGTTCACGGTAAATTTTTGGAGGTTCCAGCTTTCGAGCATTCAAAAGCCATATAGCACTCACCTCACAGTCAGCGGAACTTAACACCAAACAGTTTTCAGTTTGAACAATCACAGAATGCACAACTAGTTTCGAGTGACATTCACACAACACTCAGAACATACGTCAAGGAAACCATTCGACCGTCATAGAAGCCAGTGAAGCCATTGAAGCAGTTTTAGTAGTTTGAGTGATTGTATCGTTGAAGACAGAGAAAGCGAAAAAGACAGAAAAGAGTAAGTCAAGGTTACAAGAAGAAAACTGTTCGGAGTTGTAGTATCACAAAGTACTGTAGTACTGTTTTAACGTCAGTAAAATACTATGTTTTGCATTCAGTTAGAAGAAAATAAAGTGACAAAAAGTAACTGGACTGAAGCATCGCAATTTTATCACATTGTTGCTATTGTTATTCTTACCGTCATCATTGTTATTGTTGTTGTTATTGGTGTTATTATTATTATTATTATTATTATTATTATTATTATTATTATTATTATTAATTATTAATTATTATTATTATTATTATTATTATTATTATTATTATTATTATTATTATTATTATTATTATTATTATTATTATTATTATTATTATTATTATTATTATTATTATTATTATTATTATTATTATTATTATTATTATTATTATTATTATTATTATTATCATTATTATCATTATTATCATTATTATCATTATTATCATTATTATCATTATTATCATTATTATCATTATTATCATTATTATCATTATTATCATTATTATCATTATTATCATTATCATTATTATTATTATTATTATTATTATTATTATTATTATTATTATTATTATTATTATTATTATTATTATTATTATTATTATTATTATTATTATTATTATTATTATTATTATTATTATTATTATTATTATTATTACTATTATTACTATTATTACTATTACTATTATTATTACTATTATTATTACTATTACTATTATTATTACTATTATTATTACTATTATTATTATTACTATTACTAGTATTATTACTATTATTACTATTATTACTATTATTACTATTACTACTACTACTACTACTACTACTACTACTACTACTACTACTACTACTACTATTATTATTATTATTATTATTATTATTATTATTATTATTATTATTATTATTATTATTATTATTCCTACTGCAAGGTTTTTCAACTAAAAGGCAGAGCCTTCTTCGCAAGCATGTTCTTTTATACTCCAATGAGTTCATATTGAAGTACAAGGGTTTTGCATGTCGCTTTTAATCTTTTAATAATCTATGACGTAAATATAGGATGCTCTTTCGCTCCATATCCATAAAAAAACATGGGCTTTTTACTGCTGAAAGAATGATCAAAATTGTTTGAGTTGTTTTCAGATTAGCCTACATACAAATTTTCTCTCTTTATACTATTAATACAGGACGTTAGTGGTATAAGTGCAGATACTTTGGTAAACGGTACCTTAATATATTTTATTCACTTCGGTCTTTTAGTTGTTTTTTTTTTTTCTCCTCGTCCAACGGTTTTCCCACAAACCAATCACATAGTTTAGTACTTGATGTTTTCGCACAGTCCTAACTCCGCCACGAAATGTACACTGCCTGTGGTGTAGACTATCCGTATTGCTTCTCATCTCAATGTGTGACCGTACTGGCCTAGGTAACAAAGTCATTGGTCTTGCACGCCATTAGTAACCACGTGACTGGCCCCTTTGCGTCATGCTTTCTGTGCCACACCTAATAAGAGGAACTATCTGAAAACCTGCTACGGCTAATAATTAATATAAGTTCGCAAATGAAACAAATATTAACATAATAATGTTCCTTACACTGTCCTCAATTAACAATGAAAATGTTGCGACGCCGGCCACGGCGCACAAAAAAGGACGACCGGAGCCGGTTACCCCACCCCACTGACAGTGTCAAAGGCCCTCAAGGTTATCCTGCCTGGCGCGACTGTTTTTGACAACTATCAGAGCGACAGAACAAAAGGAGTATTCTAGATCATTCGAGAAGTGCCCGGCGGTCGGTGCATTTATAGAAATTCGAGAAAGAACCTATTATGTGTTCCCCGCTATATGAGGAGGCAAGGGGGTTAAGAGTCAGTCAGCCTTTTTTAAATTCTAGTATGTGTGTGTTTGTGTCTTGTTTGTGTGTGTGTGTGTGTGTGTGTGTGTGTGTGGGTGGGTGGGTGGGTGGGTGGGTGGATGGGTGTCAGCTGGGTGTGTACGTGAGAGAACCAGCGCATCGTGGAGGAAGATAGCGAAGCAGTTGCTGAGTGTAAAGTGATTGTATCGTCAAAACCAGTTATTTAAGAGACAGAAGGTCATGAAAGACAGAAATGGGTGAGTAAAGGTTACGAGAAGGAAACAGTTGTGTGTTGTAATAACATGACTGGGTTAACGTCAGTAAAAGAGAACTGTATTACTGCGCATTCAGATAGAAGTAAAAGTGAGAAAAGGTAAATTGACTGGATTATGTCCCTTTGTCACATTGGTGTCAGAAGTGGGATTTGTCAAACTGTGAAATTGTTACAATATATACATCTATCCTCCTAGCACTCTGTAGAGTGCATCTATGCACCGTCAGAAACACGGCAAGTTTTTTATAAATCTGAATAGTCTGCGCAGCTCATCGTACTTATGGGGAATCGATTTCTGCTCATTTATACAAAAAATGACTTTTTTCCATTTTCCACTATAACAGCTCCAGTGATGGTAGAGATTAAAGTTCGCAAGAAGAGGAGAAAATTGACAGGGAGACTCTTGCTTGCCAAATCCCTTTCAGGCAAAGAATATCGTGGACGTATTAACCACAAATTCCCATTACGGATAGAGGTTAAGCCACCCTGTCATTAGGTTTAGAGACGGAACGGTATTCAGAAAGGGGTTACCAAATTTCTGGAAATACATATGCACACAAAGTGACTCCAGAAAGTATTGGTCTTCAGTTTAAAACATTCCAGTGGGTAATTTAATTGAAAGAAAATTCTCATTTTTAATGGCGAGAGAGAACAAAGTGTATTATAGTTTACGTGTTCTAGTGTTCTAAGAGGGTACGGAATAGGTTTTCGGTCAAAAAATTCAATTTTTGGATTACTGTCTTACATGAAAGTATGCAGACTTTTTCCTCACTATGTCGTTTGAATTACCTCGATATCTACATAGGACATAGGTGAGAATTAAGACTAAAATATACCACAAATCACTTTAAAGTTTGCATAAGTTTGCTGAGCGCAAAATCTGTCAGAAAAAAAGATCTAAACGCCTCTAATCCAATCATCAAAATGAACGGAAAATTTAAAAAGCAGAAGGTTTGTAACCTCCAAACTAAGCAATGTCGATAGAGAATTCGTTTGATCAAATATTTAAAATATTTAGGCTTCATCCAACAGCATCATGTTAAGGGACCCTAGGTTTATGTATACAAATGTTCCGCAAACCTTCAGTCATTGATTAGCAGTGAAATATGTTTGCTTCCGTCATTTTTAGGTCTAGCGTAGGCTTTAACTGCCTTGTGATGCTTGTCTGCTTAAATTTTCAGCAGTATTTGAACAAAATATGAGCCAAAAGGGCTCAAAAACAACCAAATTCAGCGGAAAGGAGCAGTTAAGTGGCATCACACCGCAAGGGAAAAGCTATGAATCTGAGGAAAGGTGTGACAGGTAATCTGACTCATAATCATGATGCATGTGTGTAGAAAAATCTGTTTTCTTTAAATTTACAATTTTTAAAACACTATTTGCTCCATACGCATTAAATTGTGTGCTATGCTGCTAGAATTTTACCAGAAAGTGCTCCATTTATGGACTTGAATCTACATCTTTGGTTTCAGAAACTGAAAATTTGTTTAAAATTAAAAAAGTAAGCACACAGAAAAGTTTGAAAAACATTTCCAATGTCCATCAAAGCAAAAAAGAATCAATTCCTTTGAAAGTAATTATATTTTCCACCTGCCAGGAGTTGGTGATGTTTATTGGTTAATTAGAGTTTATAAAATAATAAACATGTGCTATTTTGGTTTTAGATGCGCATGGAATATTTTTAATACGAAGGTATCTTCGCATTTTGAATAAATTAATCATTCCCTCAGTACTATAAAACATATTGTGTTGGAACTTTGTGTGGCAGTTAATTACATAAACATCCTTAGGTATGCAAAGTATTGATTTCATACGTACAACAAATATAGAAAATTCAAATTTCAGTCCCAGGGTGCCATAACTGCAGACTTCGCAGCAGCTATTTCAGCCACACAAGCATCAAGCCCCCATTACCACTAGGAAGTGCAGCACTTACAGCTGCTCCGAAAGTTGCAGGATGACATTCCTAGCACTGCAGTTGCTCTCTTCACCGCCAACCTGTTTCAAGGACATTTAAAGCTTTCAGCGGTAATGGAAACGACAAAAATTATGGAGACCACAACAGAAAAACGACCATGGCTGCAAAAACATGTTGTCCAATTGCGAGGTACAAGGAATCGTTTACAAATAGAATCAATTAAAACATAAAGATATAGGCGCTGTGGCAGCCTCAGAAACCGAAAGTGGTCACAAAGATGTCGGTTAAAAACGAAGAAACGGGTCTGTGTAACCTAAAGCGATTTAATGTTCGTCTGCCGTGCAGAAGTAACAGCACGGTTCAGAGGCCTATGTAGGAGGCTCGGGGACACAAGGATACCCCCCCCCCCTCCCCCCAAGATACCTACAACCTAATATTGAGGCACTTTATTCTTCGATACTTAAATATTCAGGGGATACGGAATGGGTTTTCAGTGAAAACTTCAATTTTTGGATTATTGGCTTAGATAAAAGTATGAACCTTTATCTTCGTTATGTCATTTGAATTACCTCGGTATCAAGAAGACCTAGAAGTAGGTTAATTATTTAAATATGCGAATGACTACACACAATTTCGCACGATCAATTACAGAAGCAATAGTGGAGGAATGGAAGTTTCAGGAGTTAAACAAATATTTCAGTGGTCTGAAAAGTCCCATAAAGTGCACTACACTAATTGCTTAAGAGATGATGACACTAAAGCAAATGAAGTGTAACACTACAGCCATATGGAGAAAATGTAAGAATTGAAAAACTGGAATGTGTGGGTCATGTCCAGAAGAGGATGTGTTGTCGACTAAGAAAACTGAAGGTTTCTTTGAGGGGAAAAGTTCTTAGTGATGGAAAGACAGTTGGTGGAAGGTATAGACTCACAGATGATGTCACTGAGAGGCATTATGGCAGAGGTATTATGGCCTTGCAATGAAACAAAATCTAGAAAATGAGATAAACTTAACCATCCTCAAAGTTTGCCACTTGCTATAATGAAAGAATCAAAAATAATATTTAAGGACTTGGCTCATCCTGATGTCCTAAAATGTTGACATGTCCAGATTCAAAAACAAGAATGAGTGTATCAACAGAGTGATATGGAGCCTCGTTCCTAAAAATATATTTGTAAGGGTATTGTACTTTGGAGTATATGATGCTATTCAAAAGAGCTGACAAAACGAAGATAGAACTGGAAAATGAAGAGACTGCTGATGAACCAGGCTGTAGTAGAAGCCTCTACTAGACGTTTCAACTTTGAGGTTGATTTCCCATAAATTCAAATTTTCCTCATATAAGGAACATTTCCTCGCTTGTTAATTCATATTTTGCTCTGAACCTTTAGGTGTTTTACATACACTAAAATAAAAGTTTTTAAATTCATTAGCATTTGGCAACATTTTTAACAAATATGTACTCTAAAACGTCAGAAAAGATCTTAAAAGTTTTGGAAACTATTTAACTTTTTGAAAAACTATTATTTTAGAGATTATAAAAATGTTAGACCTACACACTGTAAAAATTTCAGCTTTTTAGCTTGTACCTATAGTTACTTAGAAAATATTCCTTACGTATGACACATTTTAACATGGCTAAGATAGGGCATTTCGTACCCCATTAGACATGTAGTATTGGTACATTTTCTGTAACATGCTGTCAAAGAAATAAGGAAAACACATCAATATACATCTTCTCTCTTTATAATATAGTATAGGTTTAAGGTATTACACTGAAAGTGTTACACCAGAAGTTTGCAAAGTGAACAAAAGCGTCCTGGCTCATTAAAATAGTGACGCGTTTTTCTGTCCAAAATATTTCATCGCCTAAGTAGGAACAGTAACCCTGGTCCTTATCACGAATTGCATTTTACAGACCTGTGACTCGCTTGGCAACACTATCAGTGCAGGCGGCCTGCCTTTCAGCATTCCGTGAAATTTTGAACTGGAGTTCTAGAGACAAGGGCTCGGCCTTTTAAGTGTATATGCGTGTTCGAAAAGAAACTTAAAGATTAGCTGGTGATGTAAAAGGTAGCGGGAGAATCCGCCCAGGCAACTATACTGGATAAGCACTTGTCTGAGAAGAGGAATACAATTATAGCCAATCTACGTTACTATCTTCAGCGGAAATGGGTCCCTGCACGAGTTAATAGACGCCACATGTGTATCTTGGATGGAATTTTTCCATGTCAGCACTAAGGTACAGCCCAGATGGAACAAATCCCCGTTTCTGTAAGAAACCCTAAGTGGTCGTTCCCAATGAAAATTAAATGTTAACATAACGACGTAAAACTTAAGCATATGCTTAACGCGAAATGTCATTCACAACGACAAACGGAAATATAACAGCAAGGGCGTAGTTCTTCTTTGGCTCTACAGACCCTGGTTAGTTTTGGCCACTTGGACAACAACTTTCCATCTCTATCTGTCACTCGTTAGTTGTTTCCATCCTCTGTCTTTCGTAATTTCCAAATCCTTCATAACTACATCCAACCATCTCAGTTTTGGTCTTCCTACCCTTCTCCTATAGTGTAATCTTCCTTGGGACATTCTTTTAGGGATCCAACTCTGTAGCATTCTGTGCAAGTGCCTTAGCCACCTCAGTCTTTGGGACTGACTATGTTTAGTACTTCAATTCCCTGTTGTTTCCCATTCGCTATTCGTCTTGTTCTCTGATAGGTCTATAAATTCTTCTTAAGATTTTCCTTTCAAAGGAGCCTAAGGATTTCTCCGAAGGGGGGGGGGGGCAAGGGAAGGGGGCCGCGTCCCCCCGCCTTTGGAAATTAATGAACTTAATGTGCAATCAATTATTGACTGTTACACTACTATTTTAATTTTATTGCAAAGAAAAAAATTATTTAGCTCAAGTTGATACGGTTATCCGCAACAAATACTATAACTTTTGACAACAAAATAATGAATTAATATTGTTTGATTGAAAACTTACAATGTGCACCCCCACACTGGAAAAAAGTCTGCCGACGCCCATGTCTCTACTGTAGTGTAAAGATGCATAATTCCGTAATACAAAGTTCAATTTCCCGGCATGGTTTCATTGTGGAACAGTTAGTAGTTGTGAAGTATGCAACAGATAGCTGAACCGTTCTACCTTCCTTTCTCAGCAGTTGCTGACAGAGGAGATGACTATGGAATATGTTCTACAATGAAGATGATGAAACGATCGAGATTTTGTGAGCATAATTTCAAACAGTTGATTGGAGGTAAACATAAATGCAATAATGCTAATAACGGTTTGTATTTTGTAATGCATATAAAAGTCAAGAGAATCTATGCACGTACGTTATCTTTGTGTTTTATATCAGAGAATTAGGATGAATTAGGATACCACCATCACGCATTTAGGAGCCATCGTTACAAAGTTCATTTCTACAAAATTTTTGTTTATTTATACAGCTTTTCAATTCTCAACCAGGTTAAAGATGTTTTAGACCATTCTAATTGTGTTCTTATATCGCTATTTAAATGACCGTCGTCCATTTATGACCATTACATAACATTTACTCAAAACTATCACGGAATTATGCAACCTTAACCTACTTGTCAAAGTCCATGTCTCCGCGCCATATTTTACTACTGGTCGAGATAGACTTTAATTTTCGTAATTGTTGTAATTTGCTAACTTGTAAGCATTTTGATATTTGGAAAATATGCTCCATTTCCTGTCTGTATCCTATCTTTATTAGCTTCCTGCTTTCTACATTTAATATCGATTACAGCCCCCAAATATTGAAACTTTTTACTCCCTGAAATATTATATCATCTACCACGAGGAGTGTTATTGGAGGTGGATATTAACATATATTTGGTTTTCTCTTGGTTTATTATTAATCCCATCTTTCTAGCTGCCTGGGCTGACTCTATTATATTTGTTTTGAGCTCTGGAAGATATCTTGCAAGTATGGTGATATTTGGGGAGATTTATTAGAAATTGTACCTTTGTGATCAATTCCTCGATTGCTTGATGCATTGTGAGGTTAAATACTGTAGTTAACAGGCCTTACTGCACTCCTGTACTAAGAGTAGGTAATGGATTTACTTAAATTTTTCACTGTCATATGAATGAGATTAATAAGTTTTTATGGCATATTCAATTCACCTAACATCGAGTGCTTGTTTAAAGCCTACATAAATCATCTGTAAATCAACATCCTCTGTCACGTGTCTAATGGTAAAGTTTGGATCTATGGTGCCCTGAGCGTGGAACAACTGAGTCAATACTGGGCATGCAAAGCAACTACCGACAGTGCACACGACAAGAGGCGCTATGCACATGTATCAACGTGAAGAAGAACTAGCTACCCGATCAAAACATAGTAAATAAAAAAAAAATAAACCAATAAAAACACCAGCCTCTGATCTGTAACCAAAGTAATAACTATTGTGACATATTGGATGCCCTGTTACAGGAGTTTGCTGGAGGATTTTCAGATTTATAAACTCAATCTCTTTTCCCTGCTGTATTCTATTGATCCTGAGGGTGTTCCAGTTGAACTTCAACTAGAACTTATTGATTTAGGCTGTGGTTCAGATATAAAACAGTATAATGATGATGATATTGTCAGTTTATAAAGGCTTTGATCCACAAATCTACCCAGAGCTTCGTAAATTTGTTGCAGAACTTATGTGTGTGTTTGGCAGTACATTTTAATGAACTTGACGAACTGCCGTGTTTCCCACAAATACTAAGATGTTGAAAAAGCATAAACTTGGCATAATAAATGCGTAATTAAGCTCAAAGTGTAACCACTAGTGGAAGTATTAATGTGGAGCTGTTTTTATTCTATGTTACAGGAGCAGTTTGTTTCCTTTTGAATTGTAAAGTTAAAAGTTATAAAAGTATTCTTTATCTTTTGTGGTTTTAATGTTTTGTTTTTGAAAAATTAATTTGTTTTTGAATAATCTATGTAAATAAGTACATTTAAACCAAACAAGAAAAAACACAATAATAAAAAGAATTGACCTCATTTTCCCTTCGAACTCTGTACACGCATGTGTTGCTTAACGTCGCCACTGCCTATGTGTATAGCTACAGCAGTCTTTCTCGGAGCGTTTCATGCCCACGAGTACTGCCAAGGTCACGAAATTGCGCTTGCGTTGACATCGCTGGCTTAGATGGTATGAAGGAAAGTGTTACATTAACAACTCTCTAACAAAACACCAACAAAAGAAAGAGACTGTTTGGGAGAGCAATCATTGTTTGTCACTAAAGTGCTCAACTATGGTAATTTCCCTCTCAACTGTTTTTGTAATCATTTGCCTATTAATGTTCGCGCATATCTAATTTGTACACATCTGCTTATCCCACCTCGGAAAGAGGGATGCCTACCGTACGGTCAATTTACATTTTGTCCCTCACAAATATCTACACATGCTGCCTATGTTGCTGAGCGGGATGGCTCAGGGGGTAACGTCTGTGACCCGCATTCAGGAGGTCGCGGGTTTGTTCCCCGTAGCCGCGCACCCTGACATGTGTTTTTCCGTGGTTTCCCCCATGCCACTTAGGCGAATACTTGGGTGCATTATTTCATACCACGGTTTACTCTCCATCCTTTCCTTCATTCCATTTCCTTATCATCTTTCAGGTGCACTTTCAGATGTGCAGTGTTGGTAGTGCCGGGTAGATGGCGCGGATGATTGCGCATAGTAACTTCTGTTCTCGGCGCTAGGTGGCGTTTGGCCGGCCTTGTCCTCCGTCGGGGGTGGACGCTCAGTGCTACAATGGAACCGCGGTGTGATGGCTGTTTGGCGGGGCCTGGTGTAGGGATGAAGAGATTTCAGCACTTGTTTGGGACTTCCGCGCGTCTCTGTGGCCTGTCTAGCTGCGACCCTGTGCGGCACCTTCGGTTTCCTCATTTCATCCCTGCCTCCTGGGGGGATGGTAGCCGCAATAGATCTGTGTAGGTCGAAGTGAGCGAGGTGTTCCCTCTGTGTCTGTAGCCTTTACCCCATTATACCTTTGCTGCCTATGTTTCTATTTCTGGTGCCATATTCTGGAATTACATGGAGAGTTGTAACGGATTCCCAATTCGTACAGTGCTCATACTCTGTGACTTGAAGACTGGTGAAAACGAGTTACATCCTCAGGAATAATATAAGATGGAAGTCGGTCAGCCCCACTTTGTTAAGGTTGGCAAGCGCAGGAGTAACACTGAGACTACATAGGGTACACTGGAGTGCATAGAATCGAGCGTTTTTTCCTTCTTTTTTTAAGGAAATATTAAGCTGTTGCCTTTGCCACTATCTTCCCCCACTCTTATCTTGCTTCTAACACTCCACTTAATATTGCTTTAGCCCCATCTTCTTCCGCTCCTGAGCCTGATACAGAAATTGGTTCATTGGTTACTGCTGAGTGCCAGACTTTTGACATCAAACCAATGGGAGACAGGTCAACCAGATACTGGTGTGGAGAATGATACAGCTGAAATGCTTTCGTACTCCTTCCCTTGTGCCACTCACCTAGGCCTGAACTTCATTCATTACATCTAGCACTCCATAAAGCTACGTCTTTTTCGGTGCACCTCTCTTCTTTCTGTCCGGAGAATTCCATTTGAAGATCTTTGTTGGTGGGGACATCCTTCTCACTTGATCAAACAATACAAGTTTGTTTTTAATTAGTTTGATCTATTTAGAAAGTTTCCCTTTCATTTTTTCCTGGATTCTTCATTTGTAACTTTTTCCTTCCTGGAAATTCTATTTGCTGTGCTCCAAAAATCCATTTCTGCTGCTAATAGCTTCCATTCTCCTCTTCCGTCGGGTAACTTAAACTCCATGGACCTCGGGTTCATTTGAGCATCATTTCACCCATTTCATTCGCCCTCTGATATGGCACTACGTTGGGGGACGTTAGTAAAAAACAAAAAGATTCCCCTCAAAGAAACCTTCAGTTTTCTTAGTCGACAACACATCCTCTTCTGGACATGACCCACACATTCCAGTTTCTCCATATGGTTGTAGTGCTACCACTTCATTATATGCTTTAGTGTCACCATCTCTTAAGTAATTAGTGTAGCGCACTTTATGGTACTTTTCAGACCACTGAAATATTTGTTTAACTCCTGAAACTTCCATTCCTCCACTAGTGCTACTGTAATTGGGTGTACGAAATTGTATGCAACCGTTCCCATATTTTAATAATTAGCGAACTTCTAGGATAGACATCGAGGTAATTCAACGACATAATGAAGGAAAAAGCTTCATACTTTCATATAAGACAATAATACAAGAAATAAATTTTTTTTGTCCGAAAACCCATTCCGTATTCCCTTTACCCTGGCAGTCCCAAACCTTATTACAAAACTTAGAGTGGCTTTGTGACCATCACTGGGAACAAAATGTTGGAGAAACTTTTAAAACCAGCTTATTTTGTAATTTGTTATTACATCGTATCATGCTTAAAAAGGTAACGCCTAACGTTGTTAAGTACTTTATGACTACCTTGACATTTCAGTGTTTCTCAAAAAGACTCACCAGGAAAACTTTGAAACAATTATGTAATTCATTAGTAGAAACAGTGATTGACAATAAGTCTTAACTGCATGCTTTTAAACAAAAAAAAATTAAAATATAGAATTTACAAAAAATGAGAGAAAGTGGGCATAAAGTTGCCCCCGTTGGTCTTGCTGGGGTGAACATTCGCTTTTATTTAATTCCAACAGTGCACAAGATTGCCATTACGTAACTTTGGTCACTGGACGGTCAAGAGTATTCATGGGTTTATTTTGTTGGTTCGCGCAACTGCATGCTCTTCTACCCTGTCATTAGTAAATAAGGGCCGCTAGTAACAGCAAAGGCATAAGATTACACTTTAATCTACCCAGGCACGCAAAGAATACCAAAAAGTTGGGTTAGTTACAAGCACGACAGACAGCAGGTAACTACCCAGAAAAGAAGTGAAATTTTAGTTTTCTTAATGTTAGTCACGGCGTGCTTCTAGAAGTCCTCCAATCGAAGTACATCGTGATACAGAATGAGTGGTATTTGGTACACCGTGTTCAAGCTGTAGTTAACAACATGTTATAGCGGCAGTTCCTTTCACTTCAAATCGCAAGTGAAAAAAGAACGAATTTGGTTTTACACCACAACCTCATTAATTATCTGAAACGTCTAGATGTTTAGAGATTTAGTAGCAAAACATTCAACAAAACGAAATGGAAACAAAGCATTTCTCTATCCAAATTATATACTTCATTATTTACGTGAACAAACTACATATGGACTTCTTCTCAATTTGTTTACTGCCCTAAAATTGCGAAAACCGAGTGACCGAGATCGTTAAGACTTAGATTTGTGAGCGGGAGTTCCGTGATTAAAACCTGTCAGTATCGCACTGCTAAACTGCGGTTTCTTCTGGCAAATGCAGAGGAGATTAGGTTTAGGACTGCAATGTTTCCTTCCCAAATTTCCTTTCGTGTATACTTGTGATTATCGTGCTAATATTATGCTCTTGGTTATGCGCGCGGTGGTGGTGTTGGCGGCTGTAGAGGTGGCGCTGGCAGTGGTGGTGGCGGCAGCGATGATGGTGATGGCGGTGGTGTTGGACGTGAGGTGGATGTGATGGTGGTGTTGGCGGCTGTAGAGGTGGCGCTGGCAGTGGTGGTGGCGGCAGCGATGATGGTGATGGCGGTGGTGTTAGACGTGAGGTGGCAGTGATGGTGGTGTTGGCGGCTGTAGAGGTGGCGGTGGCAGTGATGGTGGTGGTGGTAGTGGTGGCGGTGGTGTTGGACGTGAGGTGGCAGTGATGGTGGTGTTGGTGGCTGTAGAGGTGGCGCTGGCAGTGGTGGTGGTGGCGGCAGCGATGATGGTGGTAGTGGCAGCGATGGTGGTGGCGGTGGTGTTGGACGTGAGGTGGCAGTGATGGTGGTGTTGGCGGATGTAGAGGTGGCGGTGGCAGTGATGGTGATGGTGGTAGTGGTGGCGGTGGTGTTGGACGTGAGGTGGCAGTGATGGTGGTGTTGGCGGCTGTAGAGGTGGCGCTGGCAGTGGTGGTGGTGGCGGCAGCGATGATGGTGGTAGTGGCAGCGATGGTGGTGGCGGTGGTGTTGGACGTGAGGTGGCAGTGATGGTGGTGTTGGCGGCTGTAGAGGTGGCGCTGGCAGTGGTGGTGGTGGCGGCAGCGATGATGGTGGTGGCGGCAGCTATGATGGTGGTGGCGGTGGTGGTGGCAGCGATGATGGTGGTGGCGGTGGTGTTGGACGTGGCGGTGGCAGTGATGGTGGTGGCGGTGGTGGCGATGGCGGCAGCGATGATGATGGTGGTGGCAGCGATGATGATGGTGGTGGCAGCGATGATGGTGGTGGCGGTGGTGTTGGACGTGAGGTGGCAGTGATGGTGGTGTTGGCGGCTGTAGAGGTGGCGCTGGCAGTGGTGGTGGTGGCGGCAGCGATGATGGTGGTGGCGGCAGCTATGATGGTGGTGGCGGTGGTGGTGGCAGCGATGATGGTGGTGGCGGTGGTGTTGGACGTGGCGGTGGCAGTGATGGTGGTGGCGGTGGTGGCGATGGCGGCAGCGATGATGATGGTGGTGGCAGCGATGATGGTGGTGACGGTGGTGGTGGCGGCGGCAGCGATGATGATGGTGACGGTGGTGTTGGACGTGGCGGTGGCAGTGATGGTGGTGGCGGTGGTGGCAGTGATGCTGGTGGCGGCGGCAGTGGTGGTGGTAGCGGTAGCGGCGGCGATGATGATGGTGGTGGCAGCGATGATGGTGGTGGCAGCGATGATGGTGGTGACGGTGGTGGTGGTGGCATCGATGATGGTGGTGGCGGTGGTGTTGGACGTGGCGGTGGCAGTGATGGTGGTGGCGGTGGTGGCAGTGATGCTGGTGGTGGCGGCAGTGGTGGTGGTGGCGGTGGCGGCAGCGATGATGGTGGTGGCAGC